>JABSTQ010004566.1:0-49459 GCA_013358835.2 Ixodes persulcatus | reverse complement strand
TTGTTTCAGGGTTGAGTTCTACGAGCGGCACAAATATGACAACCGCGTAGGTTTCCGTAATCTCTGAATTCTGCGTATTTGTTTTTACGTTTCTTTTATGATCTAACAGTCTATCATTTATGCATCTTAACGTCTGTCCCAGGTACTGAAATCCTGATTTAACGCTATCTGACAGATCACTCCATCCCTGCAAGGTACTGACTTGTCTCGGTGGGCCTTTGGCACCCTCTCCGACTGACCTCAAAAGTGTCACCCGGTTAAGTTTTAAGTCTCTACAGAAAGTTACGTCGACACCAAACTTTTTTCGCACAGGCTCTGAGGTTATGAGAAATCCCGTGGATATAAGAAATGACCCGCAAAACAACGTCCCGTTTTTTTTTTTGTTTTTTTTTTCACTTCGGAACTTATTTCTTTGCTGCAGCTTCATTTGTATTTTTATCAACTCGTTTTCATTTCCAGCAATTTCTAACCTTTCCCAATGTCCTTTGACGGCTTGCGCAATGAAGTGCACACATAATTTCTTCACAGCGTTCCTGATTATTCATTTGACAACAACTGCTTTCACCGACTTAGCGTGGCAACTTTTCTTACTCAAAACCGGTTTCGCTGCTATCTTTCCGTACTCCCAGCAAAGACCGCCCTCCATGTGAATACGCAAATCCAGATACTGCGAAGCTCCTTTGCCCGGCTGTTCTACCGTGAACTTAAGCTCCGGAACTGCCCCCTTCTACCTGTTTAACTTGTAATACAAACTTTTTCTGAAACGCGAAACGCAGTATATTATCAACATATCTCTTCACAAAGCCTGTGCACAGCGAGCGGTCTGCCAACGCATCAGTTACCGTAGAGTCCAAGTTGTTTAAGTATATCTCTGCTAGCATTGGAGCAACCGACGAAGCTATACATACACAATCTGTTTGTACAAATTTATGTCCATTGCACTCTACAACCGTTGCCTGAAATACAAATCCAGAGTGGAAAGAAAACTGTCTACCGCTAGTCCTGATTTCGAATGAAAACTAACAAAATTCAATTCCAAGACCTCTCGAACTCGCCGCAATAGTCTTGTCTTTTCTAGAGAATAATATAGGTATTTTATGTCCACTGAAACAACTGAGCAGTCCTTTCCATGAAAACCCTCAAGGACAGGCTTTGACAGACAAGTTACCACTGATTTGTATGTCGAGACTGTCAATAAAATTTATTAATATTATTATTTTTATCCAAGTAGCACACTTCCTTGGCCCAGGCTTGGGCCAGATTGGCGCGAGCTAGAGCCAACTTAGCTCAAGCCTGGCCCAAGCCTTCGCCAAACTGGCACAAGTATGAGCCGTGGAAGTGAGCTGCTAGGGATATATTGTGTGTGTGTGTGTTTGTTTGTTTCTTTGTTTTCTGTGTGTGTGTGTGGGTTGGTGGGTGGGTGTCTTCCGGCTCGTGTTCAAGCTGCAATCACTCCCGAGGCAACGACTTAGAACTTTTTTTTTTGAAGACATGATGGCGCTTAAGACAAGGACAAAAGGGGAGACTAGACAACACGGAGCTGTTTCACTGTGAATAAACATAGAACTGTTTCACTGTGAATAAATGTTGCAACAACAATGAGTTTTCTGCGATGTGAAGGCACCTATGTGCAAGCAATCATAGTGCAAGAAAATGACATTGTAAACATTTTAATAGACAACTTATCATGCTGGGTCTGGGCCCATAAGCCCATGCACGCTTTGTCCAGTCCCGCAAATCTAACTTCCGTAATCTAAGCCCCGTCACCAATGAAACTTATTAATGCGAAAGCATTAACTGTCTCATGGAGCGAGCTGCGCCAAACAGCACCTTAAATCATTTCTCCAAGTGAAGACAGCTCCCAGCTATGAAACCACGCGAAAAGCTAACCAACGGCACCTAAATTCCTCGATTCCCAAGAAAGTGGAGTAAAGCTGATGGATTTTCGGCTTCGGTCCCTTTGGCTGGGAGCTGTCTCATTGGCTGGGATACCAAATCAAATTTTCATCCGAAGTAGATGTTTTCGAAGCTCTACAACTGCCAAAATATAATTCACTTTTTGTGCAAACTGTCGTCGTTCGGACCTTTTGGTGTGTTGATTTTAAATATCCCTATGTTTCTCATAGAAACCTTCGCCAAACAGCTCGTTTTATGACCCCTGAATGTTTTACGTATTGTGTTACAGAAGTATGTTAACATTATGTGCTTTTCGTTTTTAATAAGCTTCCATAATGTATACTCAAGGCTACTACAAGGGGGAATTTGAAAAAAAAGTGAACTAATATCAAGCTTTACTAATAGTGTACATCATAAGTATCAAGCTAATTTATAACAACCAACGAATTTGACTATATTCTAACGCTTCACTCTCAGAAAAAAGGGTACATTCTTACACCCCTTGTTTTATATACGACACCCCAAAACTTCAGTTCGACGTACGGCTCACTGACGTCGAACTGGCGTCCCCAACTTTCACAGGCGGCGTGATAGCCCAGTGGTACAACTTATTAAAATAGCTAATGTACGAGTTACTGATTACAAAAAAGTAATTGGGTAACGGTTGATAGTTGAGCGTGTTGGTACATACTTGTATATTTGACAGCTTGAACCAGGGGAAGATATATAGAGAAATTGAGACACACTATTCACAAAAAGCAGAGACAATATCTACGGTGCGTCACGGTCCAGGAAATGGCAGCATGAGCTTGTGGCGGGTAAATTTAAAAGATTAGTTTAGGGTTGGGTAATGTGAAAATTTTGTTAACACACTCATGCATTATTATATTAGTATAATAGGTTTTAATATGTAGTAATCTTTGTTGGTGTCTGAAACACGCAAGGAAAAAGAAGTTCCCACTAAATAATCGTTGGTAGTCAGCTGTCTTTTCTCTCCTGTCTCAATTTCTCTATATATCTTCCCCTGGTTCAAGCTGTCAAATATACAAGTAATTGGGGTTTTCTTTACATTACTGCAGAACCTCAGTGTTTTGTTTCTGTAGTTTTTGATATTACTTTAGTTGTTTAATGAGGTATATCTCACCATTCTCAAGCACCTCGTAATAGTTGAGGACGTCTGTTTGACGTCAGCGCGCTGTACGTCGAAATGAAGTTTTGGGGTGTCGTATATGGGAGAAGGGGTGTAAGAATATACCCTTCTTTCTGAGAGTGTTCTTACAATGATTAGGACAAATGATTGCGTAAGTGTATGCTCCTTATGTTCTAAAGTAGGCCTATATAGTAATTTTGACAGTTGGTCCCCGCCTCGGAGCCAACTACGTACTTTTTTTCTGTGTATCTGTGTGTACGAATTTTCTTTTTTTTTCTTCTTTGTTTATCTCAAATTGCAAAACGTTTTCAGTACGACGTCAATTGTGAATCTTCGTTCATATCCCACAATGCAATCCGTATGTGTACTGTGTAAGTGTGTGTGTGTTTCGTGTCTGTGATCGTAAAACTGTACACGAATGAACTTCATTTGAGTGCTGGGTCTGGTCCTACAAGTCCTTGCAGGCTTCGACCAACCCGACAAGCGAACATGCTACAGATACAGGTTCTAATAAATATTATTCTTCTTTTTCTTATCATTATTATTACTACTACTACTACTACTATTACTACTACCATTGCGCGCGTAGCGATACTACCGGGTGGCTCAAGGAGACGGCAGGCTCTTTAAATCGACCGCAAAATTCGGTTTCTTAACCTATCGCGCTACGACTTTGTGCAGCGCTGCCCACAGATGGTGCATTATTTTTGTAAAATTTGCAAAGAGCAAACTTACCTGAGGAAAAAGTAAAGAAAGAAAAAGGCTTAGCTCCTATGGAAACGCAGCGACGCCACCGGTCTTCAAGGAGCACGGCGCCGTTTCGCACGGGAGACAAGAGAGGGCGCAAGCGGTCACGACGCCAACTGCTGCCAACGAACGGGCAGACGACGCCGAGAGCCGGCGTATTTAGCAGACAAGGAACTGCAGTTGCTTGTTGTTACCGCGCCTGTAATTGTTTCTGCGACTGTTGCCGCCTGCGGAACGCGCGCTGCTTTTGAGTCGAAAAAATTGTCTGCTAAAGACGCTGGCTCTCGACGCCGTATGCTCGTTCGTTGGCGGCGTTCGTTGCGCCATCTCTTGTGTCCCGTGCGAAACGGCGCCGTGCTCTTTGAAGACCGGTGGCGTCGCTGCGTTTCCATAGGAGCTAAGCCTTTTTCTTTCTTTACTTTTTCCTCAGGTAAGTTTGCTCTTTGCAAATTTTGCAAAAAAAAAAATGCACCATCTGAGGGCAGCGCTGCATAAAGTCGTAGCGCGATAGGTTAAGAAACCGAATTTTGCGGTCGATTTAAAGAGCCTGCCGTCTCCTTGAGCCACCCGGTATAATACTCGGGACTTGCCAGGCCCTGATCTTATTAAGCTGCTTTCGACTCTAGACAAACACGCGCTAGATAAGTGCCGCCATTGCTGAACTTCCCTTGTCTTACCTATATACCGAGCCACTAAGACGGGCGTTGACGAGCCTCCACAATGACCAATGCTGGGGAGAAGGACACAGTGGAATCTAAAATGGCAAAACCTGGCCCGCTACGACAACGATGAAGTGAAGTAAACGGAATAAGAGGCAACAAATACTGAAGGTCGGTAAAGGTGGCGCCCATGCACAGCTGCTTTAAGGCGTCTATGCATCATTTATGCTCACGTTCAGGCGCAGCCGACGCTACGAGCCAATGGGACCAAGCAAGCAGCATCAAAAGCGCTGCTCAATGGGACTTTTCCGTTTATGATTTGTAAAGCGATGATAAAACACGCACAGCAACATGACTAACACCATGATAATAAACTTTTGACGCCGTCTGATACCTTCCATCAGCTCGTAGCGTCGGCTGCGTCGTGGACTTAAAGGAGAACGAAGTATAAAGCCGGATGCTGGTAGCGTTTGATTCTGTAACCGGTCAAGGCATGGCAAGGGTGGTTCCTATCGCCGCCGGCGTGGAGTGCGCTCGTAGTTCGAGGCTTACGTTTTTACAAATTCGTTGGCTTTGTGCAGGACTGTAAATAAAACTCGCAAAGCCATCTGATTTCTCTGGTATAGTATTCATTGTAGAAGAAGCTCCCCGCTTTGAACATAAAAACGTAAAAACGAGTTTCATCGCGCTAACTTTGTTCAAATAATATAAGATTAAATATATTTATTTGCCATCGACACGCTGGTTGAGATGAGAAAAGCAGCTGGAAGTTTTTGAAGAGCTCGAATCCCCTGAACGTTTCAGCAACAGCAGCCGTATATCGCGACATCTCGATTCATTAGAGACATTTGATAGATCGTTCCGATGACTCCGATAACGATACCGTATTCTACGCGCCGCCTTTGCCCATGCATTGTATCGTTATCGGGTATCGTTATCCGAGGTAACAGAGGTATCAGAACGATCTACTAAAACGTTCTATTATCAGCGGGCTATTTCTCTAGTCGTGACCAAACCGGCCTATCCTCCTCTTTTTTGTTCTCGAACAATACGGCGCTAAATTTCGTCGGCTGTTTGAGCAGAGGGTTCGGTGATGTCAGACTGCCGAGCTCTGATAAGAATAATAAAAAAGTAGACGCGAAGGTTAGCTGCTTTGTGTACCCCTGTGTCCCTCCAAGCAGAGCGAGTAAGATGGTCCTCTTCACCTTGCGAAAAAGGAGCAGATGCGTTAGGGTCAGGCGTTCAGGCGCCGAACGCCAACGTCGTCAGCTAATCCAAGCAATGGCTGTCTTACCTTTTCTACAGCTTCCGAAAATTCGCCTGTCCTTTACGAGCGCGGACTTAGCCTTCGAGAAAGCTGCGAAGAAATACCTCGAAAGATATTTCGTAAAAAAAAATACTATCAGGCGCGTTCCAGTGAACAGGGAGCCCACGGCCGAACTCTGTCTTCTGCTCCGGACAGATTAACAGCTATGGTGGTGGAGTTTCGTTGAACACGTGATCAATCCCCCTCCCATTGCGTTCTCTTCTCCTCTCGTCCACTTGCGCGCCGCCTATCGACCGTATTCTAGAGCTACGCTTTGGTGGCGGGAGATTGTGCCGTCACTTGGAAGCATGGCTTGAACATATGGCTTCGAAGCACGGCCTTTTGGGCCCGTGTGATGGAAAAAAAATGATAATTAAAGGGACTCGGAATTCCAGTGCGGTGAATATAAGAAGGTAGATATTATTTACAGTCGTATAGACAAGGAGTTAGAAAAACAATGGTGTGGATATATATACAAAGTTCAGTTCGCCGCATCCGCTTACGGCACGGTGGTGCACGTCAACGTAGGCATGGCGTTCGTCTTGTCCAGGAAAGGCTCAGCTGCCTGCTAGGCACAGGCGGAGGCTTCTCGGCGAGCTTGGGTGAAAGCCCCACGGGCCTGGACTCGTCCGTCCGGGCTCCTCCCTGGCTGCCGGGACCACCGCTGTCGAGCCGGGTTCCACGTCTTGCCCGCCCTTCTCTCACGTGTCACGAGCCTGTGTGTCGTCGTCTTCGTTTTTTCGCTATATCCATTCCAGCCCTTCCCGTCGTCGTCTTTGTTTTTCGGTATATCCATTTCTTGCCTTGATTTCCTCATCTTCTAGTTACTCCCATCTTCACCACCTTCACTGCGTCTTCTTCCTCGCCCTTTGCTTAGTCCAAGACACAGTTTAGTTTTCACGTGAGTCGTTGTTTTCCCCCACATCATCACAATTACCCCCCTTTTAAGACAATTGTTTACCAAAACTTTTAAGCAAAAGAAATAAGACCTGTAGTCAACACAAACAATTGTTACCAACCCACACGGCAACGACGAAGCGTGTTTCATACGTAGGTAAACTATTACTTCCCCCCAAAACAAAAGCAGTAACTGCCGTGGGCGCATTACATACGACTTAAATAGTCAGCTCCAACATTCTGGCAGCCCTTAATGTAAGTCACTTTAAAATCGTACTCGGCGAGTAACAAACTCCATCTCAATACGCGACTATTCAGATGCCTAGCAGAGTGAATGTATATTCAAGCGGCTGGTGGTCGCTCTGAAGCGTTTGCCAAACAAGAATATGTGGAATTTTTGCACTGCCCACACGAGGGCTAGGCATTCACGCTCAATGGTGGAATAAGCGACTTCTCGTGGCAGTAACTTCCGGCTTGCATACGCAACCGGATGCAAGACTCCTTCATGTTCTTGCATTAGTACGGCGCCCAGACACCTTTCCGACGCGTCTGTTTCTTAAAATAAACTCCTTCGACAGATCTGGAGATTTCAAAATCGGCTTATCGGAGAGGAGTTTCTTCAGTAGCTCGAACGCTCTCTCCTGTCGTTCCTCCCAGATAACCTTGTTGGCCGCTCTTTTCCTGCTCAGCTCCGCCAGAGGGAGTGTTGTCTCGGCGTAATTGGGAATGAATTCACGGTAATAGCCGGTTAGCCCCAGGAAGGATCTGACTTCTGTTTTAGTCTTTGGTATTGTTGCGCCTTGAATTTTATCTAGCGTCCCTGTTAGGGGCTCGAAGGTTCCCTGTCCGACTTTGTGGCCAAGAAAAGTTATTCTTGAGAACCCGATCTCTGTTTTCTTTGGCTTGACGGTGAGTCCAGCTTCCCTCACCTTAGTCAAGAATAGGTTCATTGTCCTCATATGCTCCTCCCAAGTGTCGGTTGATATTAGGACTTCGTCGAAGTAGTGATGTACGTTTGGCACATCTTCGAGAACTTTCCTCATTAATCGTGTGAATACTGCTGGGGCTGTTTTTATGCCGAACGGTATGAACCTGAACCGATAGAGTCCCGACATTGTTGAAAAAGCGGTCGCATCCTCTGATTCTTCGGCCATAGGTACTTGCCAATATCCCTTGGCGAAGTCAAATTTAGAAAAGTATCGTTTAGTGCTTAGTTCAGCGAACCTCATGTTGACTTGAGGAATCGGTTCGCAATCGGTTTCCAGGACCTTATTCAGTTGGCGGAAATCTATGCATAACCGTGTTGGTTTGTCCTTCTTCCTTACTACCACAACGGGCGAGTTGTACGCCGAGTCGCACTTCTCGATTATGCCTTGGCGTAACATATCGCCGATCTCCTTTTCTACCTCTTCCTGTAGCGGAAAGAGAATGGGGTATTGCCGTACTTGGATTGGCGTATCTGTCTTAAGTTTCAACTGGCATTTTATGAGCCTGGTTTGACCTGGAAGATCTGAAAATACGTCCTGGAACTCTTCCAGCAGCTTCCTTGTATCGTTAGTTTGGAACTCGTTCATCTCTTCTGAGAACTGTACGTCCTTGTGATCTTGAAGCCTGTGAAGACCGGCATGAGGGACCTCCTGTTCTTCGAGATCCTCTTCCACAGCAATACCAGCTAAGACTTGCCTGGGAGCTCCAAGAACTTCTCTACTCTCGTATCTCTTCAACATATTAATGTGAAACATGGTCGTTTTCTGACCAAGGTCTATGACGTAATCCACGCCATTCCTCTTCTCAACTACCCGGAATAGACCCTTCTATTGTAGAATCAACTTGTTCCTGTCTGTCGGTAACAAGATCAGCACTCTGTCCCCTTCTCGTAGTTGGCGCGCTCGACTCTTCTTGTCGTAGTGTTCCTTTTGTGTCAGTTGGGCCTTCTTGAGTTCCTCGTGGGCGGCTTTACAGGTCTCTTCGAGTCTCTTGCGCAGATCAACCATATATTCGTATGTTGTCTTGGTCTCAGGGTCGATGTTCTCGTTGATCCAGAGTTCCCTCAGAACCGCCATAGGACCGCGAACATACCTTCCATAAAGAAGGTCAAACGGGGAGAACCCCAAGCTGCTCTGCGGCACTTCCCTGTAGGCGAAAAGCAACGGGGTAAGATATCTATCCCAGCATCGCGGTTTCTCCTGGCACATTCTCTTGATCATTTGTTTTAAAGTTCCATTAAATCGTTCAACCAATCCATTACACATAGTATGGTAGGGGGTGGTCGTCAGCTGTCTGAGCGACAATAGGCAACTTATCTCCTTCGTGAGAGCCGACGTGAAGCATGCTCCCCGGTCACTGACGATCTCTCGCGGCAGGCCTACTCGGGAAAACATTTGCAGTAGGCGCTCCGCTACCTCTACTGTGTCGATGCTTTTCAGAGCGACAGCATCTGGGTATCTGGTAGCGAAGTCAACCATTGTCAGTATGTACCTGTTCCCCGTCTCTGAACTAGGCGCGAGAGGTCCGACGATGTCAATGCCGACTCTTTGGAAGGGAGTGTCGATGATCGGCATGGTTCCGAGGGGTGCTCTCGGCACCATGTGCTTAGGAATGGTTCTCTGGCACATGTCGCACAACTTCACGAATCGCTTAATGTCCATTGCGATTCCAGACCAATAGAACTCCTCCTGGATGCGATCAGTGGTCTTCTTAGTTCCCTGATGTCCGGACATGATTCCTTCGTGCGCCAATTTCAGTACGATGGTTCGGAACTCTATTGGAACAACCAGTTGTTCCCACTGCTTGTGTGCCGGTGTCTTGTACCTCCGGTAGAGGATTTCGTTACGCAACACGAATTCAGACTCGTGTGATTTCCCCGAGATATACGTTTTGCCGACGGCAGCAAAGCATTTCTTCAATGATTCGTCATTACGTTGAGATAGTTTCAACCTGTTGTGGTCGATTGCCGTCGGTTCGAGCGTCATAACTGGTAGCTGGGAATTTTTTTCCTTGCCGGCTACTCTCTTCACCGCTCCCGCAGAATTAATCTCCGGCTTCAAGACGTCACAGCCTTCTTTTCCTCTCTCGTCAAATACGAGTCCTTCGCCAGTCTCACTTTTTCCTGGCGTCTCCTTGGATGTCTGTCTCTCTTCGTTCAGTTGAGACCCGCTTAGTCTTCCCTCGTCATTCCAATTTTCATCGGGATCATCGATTCCTCTCACCCCATGGACATTTCCTAACACCAAATTGTACAACGGGTTGTCCATGCACTTGGCTGTTAGACTGCCCGTAAAATACGGGGTTCTCACCTCTATCTCTTCCTCTGGCAGGTACTTGACAGTCCTATCAAAAAGGAAGACCGGACTAGAGACACCAGTTAACTTATCATCGGGAACCAGCTCTCTTTTTACGACAACCGTGTTGCAGCCGCTGTCTCTCAATACGGTGACCGGTCGACCACACACTTCTCCCTCACCACTGGCATATTATCTACCAGGAACCGTGGAGCCTTTCCGAGTGCCGCATTTACTATCGGTATCTGGTCTCCGTTTCTCAGTACGATGTATGTTTCTTCTGGATTTTCGCTGTCAGCGATTGTCAACATACAGGATGCCTGAGGAGTCTTGGTACTTTTATCTTCTGGCTTCCAGTTACACGCATCTGATTTGTGCCCTGGCTTGCCGCACCTCCAGCGCGCAGATCCGTGTTGAGCTCGGGAACTGGTCCAGCATTCTGCGGCTTTATGTCCAGGCTTGTTGCAGAGGAAACATCGACTAACTCGCTTAGTGGGAACTTTCAGTCGACTACCCTCTTTATTATGACCTCCACTCTTATGGCTTAGGTCCTCTTCTTTCGAGCTAGACAAGCTAGTTTGCCCTGCGCTTCCAAAAAGTGGTCCGCAGTTACCGCAATACTCTCGAGGGTTTTGCTTTCTCTTTCCTTTAGAAATATAGACAGTTTTATGCTGCATCTTCTTAACAACTGCTCTGCGGCCATGCGATCTCTGAGCCCTTCGAATGTCTTAATGGTGTCACCCGTCTCACGCCATCGGTCGAAATAACCGAGGAGCCGAGCTGCAAATTGTCTCCCGGTCTCTGCCTCTTCTGGCTTGCTTTGCCGAAAGTTTTCCCGGTAGCCTTCTGCTGTGTAGCGAAACCGCTGAAGCAGGCTAAGCTTTACTTTTGAATAGTCCAATGACTCCTTGGGCGTCATCCTTCCAACGACCGTTAAGGCCTCACCGGTGAGGCAGAGACTTAAAGACATCGCCCACTTTTCTTGGGGCCATTCCTGACTGGTCGCCACCCGCTCGAAACGTCGGATGTAAGCATCTAAGTCGTCCCTTTTGTCATTAAACGGTGGGATTCATTTATGAGGGCTACGATAACATGTTTGCCTCCCTGGGTTTCTCCACTGACAGTATCTTCCGGATCTTCATCTCGAGGTGAACTGTTGTTTCCTCGCAACTGAAGACGCATCTGCAGCACCGCCTGTTGTTGTTAGAATCTGCGAACTTCTCTGTCAGCCGTCTCTTGCGCCTCCTTAGCTACCTCTCTTGCATCTTCTCTCATTCTGACCCGTTCTTCTTTCTGTCTGACTATTTCTTTTTCGACCCATTCGCAGAGTTCTATGCCCACATACCCCAGCTCTCTCCCGACTGATAGCAATTTCTCGGGGTTCATACTGTAACTCTTCTTACAGCACCCTCTGGAATTCTGCTCTCTATAAGATGTTAAGAAAGAGAGATCCTGTCGCGGACGCCAGATTGTGGTTTAAAAAAATAATAATTAAAGGGACTCGGAATTCCAGTGCGGTGAATATAAGGAGGTAGATATTATTTACAGTCATATAAACAAGAAGTTAGAAAAACAATGGTGTGGATATATATACAAAGTTCAGTTCGCCGCATCCGCTTACGGCACGGTGGTGCACGTCGACGTAGGCATGGCGTTCGTCTTGTCCAGGAAATGCGCGGCTGCCTGCTAGGCACAGGCGGAGGCTTCTCGGCGAGCTTATGTGAAAGCCCCACGGGCCTGGACTCGTGCGTCCGGGCTCCTCCTTGGCTGCCGGGACCACCGCTACTTTGCCGGCTACTCTCTTCAGCGCTCCCGCAGAATTCATCTCCGACTTCAAGACGTCACAGCCTTCTTTTCCTCTCTCGTCAAATACGAGTCCTTCGCCAGTCTCACTTTTTCCTGGCGTCTCCTTGGATATCTGTCTCTCTTCGTTCAGTTGAGACCCGCTTAGTCTTCCCTCGTCATTCCAATTTTCATCGGGATCATCGATTCCTCTCACCCCATGAACATTTCCTCACACCAAATCGTACAACGGGTTGTCCATGCACTTGGCTGTTAGACTGCCCGTAAAATACGGGGTTCTCACCTCTATCTCTTCCTCTGGCAGGTACTTGACAGTCCTATCAAGAAGGAAGACCGGACTAGAGACACCAGTTAACTTATCATCGGGAACCAGCTCTCTTTTTACGACAACCGTGTTGCAGCCGCTGTCTCTCAATACGGTGACCGGTCGACCACACACTTCTCCTCTCACCACTGGCATATTATCTACCAGGAACCGTGGAGCCTTTCCGAGTGCCGCATTTACTATCGGTATCTGTTCTCCGTTTCTCAGTACGATGTATGTCTCTTCTTGATATTCGCTGTCAGCGATTGTCACCATACAGGATGCCTGAGGAGTCTTGCTACTTTTATCTTCTGGCTTCCAGTTACACGCATCTGATTTGTGTCCTGGCTTGCCGCACCTCCAGCGCGCAGATCCGTATTAAGCTCGGGAACTGGTCCAGCATTCTGCGGCTTTATGTCCAGGCTTGTTACAGAGGAAACATCGACTAACTCGCTTAGTGGGAACTTTCAGTCGACTACCCTCTTTATTATGACCTCCACTCTTATGGCTTAGGTCCTCTTCTTTCGAGCTAGACAAGCTAGTTTGGCCCTGCGCTTCCAAAAAGTGGTCCGCAATTACCGCCAAACTCTCGAGGGTTTTGCAGTCTCTTTCCTTTAGAAATATAGACAGTTTTGTGCTGCATCTTCTTAAGAACTGCTCTGCGACCATGCGATCTCTGAGCCCTTTGAATGTCTTAATCGTGTCACCCGTCTGAAGCCATCGGTCGAAATAACCGAGGAGCCGAGCTGCAAATTGTCTCCTGGTCTCTGCCTCTTCTGGCTTGCTTTGCCGAAATTTTTCCCGGTAGCCTTCTGCTGTGTAGCGAAACCGCTGAAGCAGGCTAAGCTTTACTTTTGAATAGTCCAATGACTCCTCGGGCGTCATCCTTCCAACGACCGTTAAGGCCTCACCGGTGAGGCAGAGACTTAAAGACATCGCCCACTTTTCTTGGGGCCATTCCTGACTGGTCACCACTGGCTCGAAACGTCCGATGTAAGCATCTAGGTCGTCCCTTTAGTCATTAAACGGTGGGATTAATTTATGAGGGCTACGATAACATGTTTGCCTCCCTGGGTTTCTCCACTGCCAGTATCTTGCGGATCTTCATCTCGAGGTGAACTGTTGTTTCCTCGCAACTGAGGACGCATCTGCAGCACCGCCTGTTCTTGTTGGAATCTGCGAACTTCTCTGTCAGCCGTCTCTTGCGCCTCCTTAGCTGCCTCTCTTGCATCTTCTCTCATTCTGACCCGTTCTTCTTTCTGCCTGACTATTTCTTTTTCGACCCATTCGCGGAGTTCTATGCCCGCATACCCAAGCTCTCTCCCGACTGATAGCAATTTCTCGGGGTTCATACTCTAACTCTTCTTACAGCCCCGTCTGGAATTCTGCTCTCTATAAGATGTTAAATAAAGAGATTCCTGTCGCGGACGCCAGATTGTGATTGAATAAAATAATAATTAAAGGGACTCGGAATTCCAGTGCGGTGAATATAAGGAGGTAGATATTATTTACAGTCATATAAACAAGAAGTTAGAAAAACAATGGTGTGGATATATATACAAAGTTCAGTTCGCCGCATCCGCTTACGGCACGGTGGTGCACGTCGACGTAGGCATGGCGTTCGTCTTGTCCAGGAAATTCGCGGCTGCCTGCTAGGCACAGGCGGAGGCTTCTCGGCGAGCTTATGTGAAAGCGCCACGGGCCTGGGCTCGTCCGTCCGGGCTCCTCCTTGGCTGCCGGGACCACCGCTGTCGAACCAGGTTCCACGTCTTGCCCACCCTTCTCTCACGTGTCACGAGCCTGTGTGTCGTCGTCTTCGTTTTTTCGGTATATCCATCTCTTGCCTTGAACTTCCTCATCTTCTAGTTACTCCCATCTTCACCACGTTCACTGCGCATTCTTCCTCGCCCTTTGCTTAGTCCAAGACACAGTTTAGTTTTCACGTGAGTCGTTGTTTTCCCCCACATCATCACGGCCCGCTGTTCGGGGCATAAAATGTACTAAAACTCACTAATGTCGAACCGGTTTTATTAGACCGATCTCACCAGTTAGATTCGTTATACCACCGAGGCCGGCATGGATCATGGGAATCGGTAGTCTTTCGTCACGCGTGACAACCCCGCTGAAGCTCTGAGCGAGTCGAGCACGAAACGGCACGAGCCATCTCGTGCACTGGCGCCTGTCCCCTGTGAACTACAGTTATGGCGGCGTCACGCATGCGTAGAACGAGTGGTGAGATCGGTCTATTTGAATAAGCGTGGAAGTAACCCCAGAAGTTATCCTTTATTCAAGAGGTACTTTCGGGACGTGGGCATGCTGTAGGTACTGGATGAAATGTTCAATCCAGTTTATGTAGTTCCACACCCGAGTGTAATACCCGTGATCCCTTGCACAGCCATCACCGGATGATACTATTCCAACCTGCACTGTCCGTCCCTCTTCATGCTGCATGGCTGGACCGCCGGAGTCAGCCTAGGCACAGTGAAAAAAAACGTGGTGAGAAATGTGATGAAATCTGTCCGCCCATTTTATTCAATGGCAGTAGGAGCTCGCGTTGCTTCCATATCCTGAGGCAAACGATCGCTCTCTCTTTCTCCTCCGGCGATAATGTATAGTCAGGTAACAAGCCAGAGAAACGACTGACTTCGCAAAGGTGCGGCAAACGTAAGGGCCTAACTTGGGCCTTTAAATAGGACTGCGAGTTGGGCTAGTTTGTGTTGATTCATACTCTGTATTACGCATAAAAAAACTAAGACGATATGATGAGTGGCACACAGGACAGGACGTAACTTTCAGCTGAAATTTATTTGAATACACATATAAAAATTACGTATTAAATGCAGATTAATACACATCAAATATACATTAAAATATATATATATATGCACTCTCAGGATATAGGGTGTAGTGCTTAAGCCCCTTGTCGCATATAATACAGCCCATAACTTCAGTTCGACGTACAGCGCACTGACATCGAACCGAAGGTACTAACTCTCACGAGTGGCTTGATAGCCGAGTGATACAAATTATTTAATAGCTAATGTGCGTGTTACTGTTTACAAAAAGTAAGTTTTTTTGGCCCTTCTGTAAATTCTCAGTGTTTTTTTGTAGTCTTTGTTATGTACTTTAGCTATTTATTATGTTATATTGCACCATTATCAAGGCACTCGTAAATGTTGGAGCCGTCAGTTCGACGGCTGTGCGCTGTACATCGAACTTAAGTCTTTGGGTGCATTATATGGGACAAATAAGTGTAAGAATGGCAAAGACCAATGCTGGAACGCGGAGCTAGGCTCCGGTCTGGTTCTTGGTTGAACGCAGAGCTAGGCCTCGGTGGGGCTGTTGGTGAAACGCGAAGCAAGGCTTCGGCGTTATGACTGGTGGAACGCCGAGCAAGGCTTCGGCGGTGTGGGTGGTTGAACCCCGAGCAGGGCTCCGACGGGATGGTTGTTGGGCCCCGAGCGAGTCGTCGACGATGTGCGAGTGCTTGTGAGTGAGCGCTGTTTGGCACTGTGAGCACCCAAGCCAAAACGACTTCTCGGCCCCGACTGGCGGCGCAAGGGACCGGACCACCACCGACATCTTGGGACACTGGTTGGACTCTCCTCCTCCTCCTCCGAACTGCATGGCGTCTTTGATTTGGCTTCTGTTCCTTTTGTTACGCTTTCGAGGTTTTTGTGTTTTTTGTTGTCGCGGTTACGAAGAGCGGAATGCTCGCAAGATCCGTTCTATTCCTTTATTTCTTTATCTTTTTTTTCCGACTGTGTGTGCGTCCCGTGCACATTTTCTTTACATTTGAATTGCGCTGCGAATAAATAGTGTTAGAAACGCCAAGCAGCACTCGCTCTCAATTCCTACCGCCTCTCAGGAAGTCCATCGCCAAGGTGTGGCCATAGCACCTGGATAGCGGTCCAATTCAAATTACAAGTTTGTTTGTCTATGGGATCTTTTCCACCCAAACCTGTGACAACTACACCCTTTTTTATAATGTGGGCATTCTAATAAATTTCAGTCGAAATTACGCCCTTTCCTGTCTGCCAGTCATCTTTTTCTTCAGTTTTCTTTTTTTTCGGCGTAATCCCCACTATAGTTATGTTTTGCTCCATGGCGTTTGTTAGTACCGAAGAACTTCACCTAACTATAGTCCTATTTGGGCGAACATGGGGCATGCCAACGTCTTGTTTTCTCTGATCTGCCACAGGACTGCCAAATCAAGTGCCTCGCTCGAGCCATAACTGCCAAAGCAGACCACAATCTGTGAATTCGATGGCGTGCCAAATTTTGGCTTTTCTCAGGTTAGCCACTCGAGTGGCAAATATGTGCCAAAAAGTGCCAAAAAACGTCCAGAGGCATGTCGAAGTTTGGCATGTCTCTGGTGCGCCCCAAGAGTACTCCTTCACGCGCTCAGAAAAACGTAATTAAAAAAAATAGGCGTTCAAAACATGATGGTCAATGTCATCATCTCCGTTTTGATGTCAAATGCTTCAAATTAACATTAAAAAGAATGAACCAAAATCGCTGCTGTCGTCACGCTGATTCTCGAACAAATGAATGAACATTTCTGGTAGAAGTTACATTTATGTATTTATTTATTTATGTTAAAGATGCTGCCGCTAAACGTTTGAGGGCCAAGGCGTGGAGTGGTCGAAAGAAAAAAAGGTAAGCGAAACAAATAGGTAGTTATTAACATATAGTAAAACGCGTAAGCACTTAGTCCGTACAGTTCATTCAAACAAACAAAAAAGTTCATCGATTGCACTAAAGAATGAAGCGAAGGAGACAATGTCCATCACGCTGCGGGCAACTCGTTCTACTCACAAACAGTACGTGGAAAACAGAATATTTTAAAACCTCTTTCCTGAAACGAAACTCATGAATTAGTTTCTCATGCTTCTGTCTGATATCACGGCTCAAGTTATACTGAAGATATGCGTCGAAGTTTAAACAATTTGACGCCTACCTTTTTGGCGTTTGACGCATATATAACAAAACATGCTGACGCATATATAGCATGACGCGTATATAAAAAAACACGGTGAATGCAGCCTCTTGTATATATTGTGAATGCAGCCCTTGTGCCTATTGTGTACACCGAGCCTATTACCTTAAACGTTCTTTAAATGTAAGTCTTTCTAGGCCTGCACATACTTCTTATTGAAATTACCTCGTCAGCCTGTGGGCTAAGAGCGGTTGCCATTTCAACGAACAGACGACAGTTTGAACAAGCAGACGAGTTTGAAAGAAAAAACGAGAGTTTGAACGATCAGACGACCGTACAAACGTGAAAACGCACTACGTGTTCTGCGGGTGGTCCGGACCGCTTGACGGTTTTTTCGAATTCATGTTGGTAAAAATAAAAAAAAAAATGACGACCACAAGTCTCCGTTAAGTCAACCCGCTTCACACGCAAGCTGTCGTAGCTCGACGGCGTCTGGTTTTCCCTTTTCGTGGAACTACCCACGTTCTCGGATGAACTGGGTGGGCAAAACAAACTAGTGAAAACTGATCTTGATACTTTTTGAGACACTTTTTGAGTAGCCGCAGTCGCGGCGCTTTGGCAAGAAGGCAGGTTTTAGTCTTGTTTCTTTCAAAACAAAACAGCAGATGCACTGCCCGCATGGCGACTTCCGCCCACAGCCAAGGCCGGAAGTGCGCCCGAAGCGCCACCACAGCGGCGTGACGTAACAAAGTCGAGGTGGTGTATAGTTGTGTGCGGTGCTATAAAGGCCACGGGCGGGAGAGAGAGGAGAGCCGCATATTTGTAGGAATTTAGATTTCTCCTAGTTTGCCAAGACGTCTTGCAATCTAGAAATTGTCATTTTTGTTCACAAAGCACCAAACAAACAATATCACTTCAAGAACAAGCTTCTACACTACAAACCCACTTAGCGTCCCTTTAAGTCCAGACGTAGCCGACACTACGAGCTGATGGCATCAACCAGGCAGCGACAAAAGCGGGCCATCCTTGTGTTCGTCATGTTTCTCTACGTGTTGTATCATCGATGAACCAATAATAAACAACAGTCAATGTCAACGAGCTCCGCCATATCGCTGAAAGAGATCGAAAAAATACCGCTCCTCAACGGCCATCGCCATAGTAACCCCTGAAGAAGAGCTGCGTAGGCCTCGAAACGTAAAGTCTTTTTTCATTAAGATGTGGTTTGTTGCCGTTCTTTATTTATAAACCAAAAAGGCCCAGTGACTTTCGCTTTTTACGCCACTAGATCGGCGCCTTTCACTTGTGGAGTAGGCTTCGTCTGGACTTAAGCTGAAACGAAGTATAATGAGATAGAATATTCGATTCTGAACCGCAACATTCAAATAATTATGGTTATTTTCTCTGTTAGCTCGACCTGGATTGTAGCCCATTCACTATTTACGTACTGACTCTTTTCGTTTTTGTTTGTAGCGCTAAATCTGATATTCTTTTAACGCTTTTTTTTTTAACACAGTATGTACTATAGCTACTGAGAGAATAAGATATGCTGTCTGTGTCTTTATTTTTTTTTGTCGCCGATCAGATAGCGGCATTAGCCTTTGCGTTCGCCGAAAAAGAAATCACGAGGCAAGAAACGTGAACATTGCAAGCCATGCCTTGCATTTATTAAGCTGGCCTAGGGTACGCATAGTAATTAAGGGCGGTACTTGATTACAGCTAGAAACCAGCCTACCTGGCAGGCGTCTCGTCCGGGGATACCAGCACAAAACAAGGTTAACAAAGAAAATATTCTATGTCGGCATTTGCTGTCAGGTTGCACAGGAACGACGACAGTCCGCAAAAAGTCTGGTTGTCTCCCAGCTAAAATGAAATAAAAAAAGGGGGGAGGGGGGTTGCTTGATGTGCAGTTTAATTATAGCAGTCTTTGTACACATTTCTAGAATAAATAACTAATACCATTTCCAATTACTTTTGGGCTTGGTCGAAAAGTGTTCGACTATATTACTTGATTACTTAAAAAAAAGTAATTGGCCGTTACTGAAAGAAATAACTGTCACTCTTCCGATTACTTCAGATTTTCAAAATGAGTACATTTCCTGGCGGTTTGGAAACGGTGTTTTCGTACTGTCTATTATTGGAATAGAAGTACCGAATTCCAACCTAGAAATTTGTGACATATGCTTGCGCCATTCCTTAGCGGGTTACGGCACTGCTCCTATAAAAGCCCATGTATTTAATATACAAAAATGGCCATAGCACAGAAACGTTATGTTTTAAACAATTTACCATGCTACCCTCCATTCTATCGTATGCCGCTATTGTTATGCCAAAGGTCCAAAATGATGACGTGGGAACTGCAATTTTCTCAGTCACATAAACTTTTTGATGTACTGCCACTACGGATAGTATCCGAGTTAATGGAAGTGTACAATTCATTCCTCGGTATAAAAAAACTCGTTAAAATGTTTAAATTAAATTGAATCCCTCCCCAATATTATTTCAAATTCTCTAGAGTCTAACATATGTATTACGTCTGTAGAAACATTTATTTCGGAGGAACTTCACTCAACGCTTTTTTAGAAAGAACGAAAATGAAACGAGCACATTTTTATAATACAACAAAATACAAGGTTTGTCATACGACTGCACTCAACCAGAAAGTTTTATAATGTTCTGGGTACCATTTGTTTTTTTCTTAAAATTATTTTCTTGGGTTCCTTAGACCAATTTCCAAAATAAGGTGGGTTTGGTTTTGCTTAGACGATTACTATCATTTCCAGTATTCAGCTACTGACATAAATAAACTAGCAAACAAGAAAAGCTGTTTTATATTACAATGTAAAATTATAAAATAAGTTTTCAAAATATTATACTCAATTATTAATGCTATGTGATATTAAATAAAGTGATTTCTGTTGAAAGGAATGGGAGCGCTGCGGTGACTAAAAGATTAATGAGAGAATGATTGTTCGTTTGAACCTAACGTTTTCATGTCAAAAGCAATATTTAGAGAGCTACTAAATGTTTACATTCAATTAATTATCGCAATCACCTTCACACATAGAGCAACAAAAAATTCCGAGGACACTTAAGCATTTGTTATCAGTTGCGAATGCGAAACCATGAATGTCGTTCTTTCCCTCTCTTAGTTCGTCTGCAGTGTACTGGCGTGGACGGCCACGTTTCGCTACTGCCGAGATTGCCAAGTGCGCGCAGGAGAGAAGCGGCCTATTGACGACGAGTCCCAGACTTGCGCGACATCGCAGCTTCTCTCACCCGTTTTATTGCCAAGCTGCAGCAAAGATGGTTTGCCAGTTCACCCGCAAACCCGCTCGCTTCGGATGGGGCCGATACAAAAATACAAAACTCAGTTATACAATTTTTTATTTCTAGAACACCTAACTGTGTAGCACAAAAAACACAAAAATAAATAAATATAAACTAAAAGATTATGAATTAGAAATCTTTAGGCATCTCAAATCCAGTATGAGGCAAGTATGCAACGTAGGGTGGTTTTGAGCTCCTTGGAATTAAAGCTCCACACTAACCATATCGATCATCATTATACTAATAAATTTAAAGCGTAAAGTAAGTAAATAAAACATTTAATTCTGAATGGTTTGGTGTGTTGGCCAGCGGAGCTCCCCGCCATCATCAAATAACAATAGCGATGTGCTGCAAGAGCGCGCGTCTGCGGAGCGCGATCTGCACACACGAGCCTCTGATGGCGCAGGCCAGTTGTGCCGAACACTGATCTATCCTGGTCAATAAACCTAAGTATTCGGCCGTTAGCGACCTAATCTACGCGAAGACGACACTGGTGACGAGGAACCAAGGACCAACGAAGCCTGAAACCACCAAATCTCAAACCACGGCCATGCAAGGGAAGCTGTAAGCCTTCTCAGGCAAATCATGGACATCGTGGTTCGAACGTCTCGGATTTTACTTCGTGGCCAATGGCATCAACGCCATGGACAAGAAGCGAGCGCTGTTTTTAACGCCGTGTGGCCCAGGGACTTACGAAGTGGTTCGAGCATTAGTGGCACCCAGAGGACCAGGCGATGTTGAGTTCGATGAGCTCGTGCCCATCCTCGGTGCTCACTTCGACCCTCGACCTTCAGAACTCTATTGCCAGTTCAAGTTTCAACGCCGAGTACACCTACCGGAAGAATCAATAAGCAGCTACGTTGCGGCTGTCAAACAGCTGGCAGGTGATTGCAATTTCGGTATCTTGGCCTCCGAAACTACGCATATTTCTTCGACAACAGCACAGCTTTCAGCGTCGCAGATAGCAGCGTCGTCTCAAGCATCCGGTGTTGCAGCTAGCACTCAGGGTTAGGCAGTATCGCGATAGTATTTCAGAAATACATTTGTGATACATTTTTTCACCAGTATCTGTATTCCTGTATCAAACTACATTTGGAGTGTTTCTTTATATCGCGATTAATCAGTATGAAATGTATTTCGTTACTTTTCTTGAGAAATACTCCCCCCCCCACCCCCCCCCCCCCCCCGAAAAAAATATACAAGTCCGAACGCATTTTTTTTTTACTTCTCAGGGCACCAGGGTTAAGGGGATGCTGGGGCTTTTCGCTATGCTGACCAAGGTACGTACCGATTCTTCAAACTACTTTTCACTTCTTAGAAGTGTTGCCTAGTCGGGGACTCGAACCAGGTGGCGCGCCAGGAGTGGAGTCAGAGCACATTCCGCCACAGGTCCTTAGGTAGGGATTTCTTGAGTCATTGTTTGCTGGCATTCAATGTCTGCTTACAAATGTCTCTCTTGCCTTAGCGGGCACAGTAAACCCAGCCGGCAAAGCTGAGTTATAGTACGTTGCAGCACGAGCCTGGCGGTGGTTGACTTGAAAAAGTATGGATGACTTACGTAGTAAACTTCAACACATATTGAAATGCGTCTGCGGCTGCGCCCGGAATATTGCACGGCTCAAGGGTACGTCATCAGCCGTCGTGAACGTGACCCGCTGCTCTGGTGATCCGAAACACAGGAAGGAGGCCAGACGTGGCCTCGCTGTGCCGGCCCAGACTTCGTACACCTGCGACTCGTCTCGAGAACGCTGTTTCTGGGAGAGCTCGCACCTGTGCTGGCAATATCAGGTCGGAATCCACGATGTCTCTGTTTGGGTGATGCTAGGCAAAACTTGAGGACTGAAATCCATGCATCGGCGGCGGAGGGTCGGCAGGAAGGACCTTCACAACAGGGATGCCAGCGTATCGTTTTTTCAACCGTAACAGAAGATAAGACATGTATTCAAGGATGCTTCAGGTGGTCCACTATTCTCAAAAATTTTAAATGACACTGCCTGCACGATCTTCAATGAGGTAACCTACAATGAAAGTACGTATTGTCCTTTCATACAGCAGCGTGGTAAAGTTTCATGTTCAAGGCATCACCTACAGATAAAGAATACCATTTTATTTCACCGTGACGTCATGTGACCAATGTTGACAGGGGCGTTCTTATTGGACAGGGGCGTGGTGACGTTTTAGTGAGATTTAGGGTGACATAGAATTTATTTAGAGGTCGAAGTCTTTTCGCATCCCCCGTCAGATAGACAGGATGTGAGGGAAGGGACCGCGGTCAATCCTTGATGGAACGTTCTTTTGAGCGCATTGAAGACTCCTCGTCGTCCGAAACCAATACCTTCAAGGCAAAGTGTCAAGCCTACGGGAGATTAATTTTGGGATTAAAAACTTCCACTTCAAACTTCAAGCTTGATCTCAGTTGGCGTCTCAAACAAATTTGAAAAATGTATTGCAGTATCACTATTTTGTATTTGTATTTCTGCCCTCCCTAAAATGTATTCCTGTATTTATATTTCCCAAGACCTTTTGCCTGAAAAAAAGAGGTTCCGGGTTCGATACCCGGACCAGGCGGAGTTTTTTTGGACGCGCACCAGTCACCTAGCTGTGTTTGGAGATTTGTGTTTGTCCTTTGTCCCTCTTGTTCCCCTTCTCCAGGGAGTATTTTCGTCATTCTTGTCCAGCTCGCTTGCACCTTTGCATTTAATTGCATTATAATTATAACTTTTTGCCTCTATTTAAAACGTACAGTCAGCACGAAATGAAACCCGAACGCCGGAACGCGTGCCCGTTGATACAGGCTGCTCCCCCTGGAGGGCCCCTGAGAACTAATAAAAATGCGCCGGGGTGCGAGAGTGCGGGTCCTACTAAGATGAGCTCGACCCTCGTGCGGCGCGTCTGGGAGTTCCGCGTTTCGCCGGTGGCGCGCTGTAAGCGCCGTCACATCCGATACAAAAAGCACTGTCACTCGCTTTGTGTATCGGATTCCCAGCGATATCTCTTGAGCGCTGTCATTCATTATCGCTCTGTGTATCGCAAGGGCGAAATGAAAGTTGAAACGTTTCGTGCACAGAAGGCACGTAGTGCTTCATGACGCGGTTTCTGAGAAATAGTGAAACGTCATAAACGCAAAATAAAATTTGTTTATTCGCACGATCATGCTCTTTATGAAAAAAAATGCTGCAACAGACCGACGCGGATGCCTCGGTTTTTATGAGCAATGCCCATGTTTTTGTGCGAGGTTATCAGTCGATTCTTAAAAAAAGAGGAATTGCTTGCTGACTCTCTCTTTGGTAACCACCGATATGCCAGGCGTATCAATTCTGGAGCGGAATAAATTCATCACCCTGTCTGAGCAGGGCCTATCGCAAAGAGCTATAGCCAGGTTAAGCGGCCGCCCGGTGTCGACCGGGCGACAGTGCGGTGACAGAAAAGCACCCCGAGTGATGGCGCTTACAGCGCGCCACCGGCGAAACGCGGAAGTCCCAGACGCTCCGCGCGAGGGTTGAGGACATCTTAGTAGGACCCGCACCCTCACACCAAGGTGCATTTTCATTTGTTATCAGGGGCCCTGCAGGTGGAGCAGCCTGTATCGATTGCCACGCGTTCCGGCGTTCGGGTTTCATTCCGTGCTGACTGTATGTCCGATACGTATCGCGATACATTTTTACGGATATATTTTAGTATCAGTATTTTAGCTACTATTTAATGTATCCCAGTATTTGTATTTCCAAATACAGTTTTGAGTATTTCTGCCCAACCCTAACACCTGCTAGCACTGAGAAACAGGCGTTGCCACGAGTGGACCCCAAACTGCCGCTAGGAGTGATGCTCTGCGACCGGTTCGTCTGCAGCATCGCGATGAACTTCTGCAGCAACACCTGTTTGTTGAGAAGGACCTAACCTTCTCCAGCGCATTGGGCATTGGCATCAGAGCAGAGAGAGCCTACATACAACAGAAAGCCATCAAGAACAATAAGGAGCGACAAATAAACAAGACGGTGAAAGTCGACAAGGATTCTGCTTCACACAAAGAACGTCGGTGCTACCGATGCACGGGTCAGCACGAGTCACACGAGTGCCCATTCCAGAAGGCTGAGTGTCGATACTGTAAAACGACTGGACATATCGAAAATGCGTGTCTGGCGAAGAAGCATCAAGGCAGAGCAGGACGCAAGAAAACCAATCACAGCATTGAAGCAGTGATGGAAGTCGTGAGCCAGCCGACGTGTTCTTCCAGAAGTTCATTTTATGAACGGAACAAGCTGTCCATGAGAAGGCACGTTCCCAAATTTCACGTTTCTCTTCAGATTGAGGGCCAACCTCTTCAGTTCGAGGTTTATTCTGGCGCCGCTTGTTCACTGATTAACGAAGAGACATTTCGCTCCACGCGGCCTAAAAATACCCCGAAAATCATGAAGAATTACTTGGAACTTTACACTTGGAGTGGTAAAGGCCTGAAACTCCTTGGGTCGCTTCAAGTGCATGTACGTTTCAAGTCAAAAGATTATATCATGCCGCTGCTAGCGATGAAAGGGTCCGGCTGTAACCTTTAGGCAGAGGTTGGTTCGACGCACTCCACATCAGAGTACAGGGGATCAACCTGGTGCAGGAACAAACCCCGCCGCCAGAATTGGAAGCAGTGCTTCAACGACATCTTAAGGTGTTTCAGGATGACATCTCCGGCTACATGAGACCCCCAGTGCCCTTGGAACTGGAGGAAGGAGCAACACCGAAGTTTTCTAAAGCTCACCCGGTTCCCCTCGCGCTCCGCTCAGCTGCAACGCTCAAGCTTCAGCACCTACAGCAGCAAGGAATCATTGAATCAGTCCAGCACGCTGAATGGGCTACGCCGCTCGTATTCGTCCGGAAAAAGAGCGGAGCCATGAGACTGTGTGGCGATTACAGGAGCACTGCGAACGCCGCATCAAACGAAGGCAAGTTATCCGCTACCTACGTCAGGAGAAGTCCTGTCAAACCTCAGAGGACGGACCATCTTCTCCACAATGGACTTGCGCCAAGCGTACGAGGGGAAGGTGACGGAGTCCATGGCAGCTGTCCTGACAATCAACACAATTAAAGGCTTGTACAATGTGACATGGCTGCCATTTGGAATTTCAGCAGCGCCAGCGATCTTCTAAAAGGTATGGAGACGACACTAGCTGGCATCGAAGGTATAAGTGTCTATCTTGACGACATCATTATCAGCGGAGCAACCATAGAAAAGCATAATAAACGTTTGGACCAAGTTATGTCCAGGTTAGATAGCTCCGGTCTGAAACTCATGAAAGAAAAATGCAAGTCTGCAGTCCGCGAGGTGACACTTCTGGGACTCAGGATTGACACCGCATGTGTTCCATCGCTGACAAGGTGCAAGCGATCCTCGATGCTCCAGAAACAGCAGAAAAACAGGAACTGCAGGCCTTTTTGGGGTTGCTTGCGTTCTACTGTCACTTCCTCAAGAACAGGGCTACGGTCGCAGGAGACCTCTACAAGCTTCTTGAGAAGGACATGCCATGGCTCTGGACGGACAGTCGCAGGGAGGCATTTCGCAAACTTAAGGAGTTGATTAAGGACTCTACTGTTCTCAGTCAATATGACGAAAATAAGCCGCTGCTGCTGTCTTGTGACGTACCTCCTTACGGCATTGGAGTATTACTTGCTCAAAAAGACCCCGATGAACGCGAAGCTCCAATCGCTTTTGCGTCCAGGACACTAGGACCCTACTGAAAAAAAAAGTATATGAACCCATATGGCAAACCATATGGAACAGTATGGATTTATATGGTTCCATATGGCAAACCATATGGTATGGTATGGATTTATACGGTTCCATATGGCTGAACCATACCGAGCCATACCATACACATATGGTGCCATATAGTTGGATATGGCTGAACCATACCGAGCCATACCATACACATGTGGTTTCGTATGGTTGTATAGGCTGGCCCATACAAAACTATATTCATTCATATGGTCGCACCAGTACCATACTCAATTCCACCTGATTACAACGCGCGTCGCCGACCAAGCGCGCTCGTGGCCGAATGGTTATCGTTTTTAAATCCTACGCAAGGGGCTCGAGGTTTGATGCCTGGGAGCGGACGCGCCTTTTTGTTATTTCTGTAAATTTTGTTTTCTGGTAAATTCGAGAACCCTGTTGTTTATTTGAAGTTAGAATGTTCTATGGGCCGAACCTCCGACGGTAATTCTTCCAGGAGCCCACTTGTGTACATAAGGAGCTCCGTGTTGCGAGCCGGGGTCAGTCTCGCCCACGGCCGTACACAGAAAATTTCTTTGGTGGCGGGGGGGGGGGTTTCTCGAACACGGTGGTCATCTTGAATGGCCGTTTTTTGTATTTACTTTTTTTAAAAACAGAAGCATGTGATTGGCCTATAATTAACAACAGCGAGCAACGAAATGTTTCACATGCACCATCACAGCGGGAGTGAATTGTTTCAAAGCTTACTTTCAGCTCACAGTCAAAATTTATTTATTTGCCCAAACTCCGCCCCAGTAAACATGATGGGTGAGAGGGAACCGGGTGTAAGAGAATAAGAAAAATATATACAGCCATATACTTCACCCAGCTCCCTAACCGCAGCCCCGCGCATCCTCCGCAGGGTCCGGTGACACTCGGAAGCCCGCGACTATAGAAACAGCTCGGAACGAATCTTCGTCATTCTCTTTCCATCCTCTTTTCACCGCGCGAAACACCCCATACTCCCGGCAGGCCCCCCCAAAGCCCCTCAGGCGCCGCCCACTCGCGGTGTTCTTTGAAGTTGGACTAACGAACAGAGAGCGAAATGAGCTTCGCTCAAACGTACGTCTTTATTGCGCGAGCGAACATTTCCTCTGTGTCACCTTCTAATGGACCGCAGAGGGCGCTACAAGCCATCCCAGCCAATCCAGCTCCGAGTGTCACCTTACCCTCTGTGGTGTGCTATGCGAAGCTCAAGGTCATGTGATTCTCTCTCAGCCCTCGATTGGCGAAGACGGTCTCTAGCATTCGCTACGGTCCACTGTGCAGTGGAACGGAGCCTGGTATGAGGATGGGGAAGCGAGGCTCCCGGGGATCTTCTGCCGAGGGGGATGGCACCCAGGCACTTGAATGAGAGGGGAAAACAGGAGGGCGCTATCGGAGTGGTTCCGAAAAGATCGGTCGTGGCCGGATGCGTTGCGGTTTTCGGGGCGCGGCGAAGACGCACTGGAATTCACGCGCCTCCTATTAGCAGTAATACTGCGTTGTATATACAGGCACACGTGCACCCCTAACAGCATCGCTGAAACTCCAGGGGGTCTCCGACTGGTTCTCCCGATCCAGTGACTTTAGCGAAATCGAGGCCACCCCTGGCCTCTTTCGAAATGCGCCCCATCGCTCCTCCCTTCCCCAGCCGACAGTGAAAGGGAGGAGGGGGGGGGGGCTCGAATATATTTCGGGGGGGGGGGGGGGGTTCTCACCCCGAAACCCTCCCCCTGGGTACGGCCCTGGTCTCGCTCCAGCGTTTGATTGGAAGTGGATATTCTGCTGGCAGCTGTAACACCAGGGAAAAGAAATGCCGGCCGTTGTCCCTTATTCGGTCTCGTATAGAACAAATTGTGAACACGACAATTTGATTCTGTAGAGCAGCGCAATGGCAAGGTGTTTGTCTCGCAATCAGGAGGACGGTGGTGCGATCCCCAGTAAACCTAAGTTTTTTTGGGCGTTTTTTTTTTCTTATTTTTTTTTGTTGAGGCATTTGGCGATATTTACGACATTTCTTTTCTACGATTGACACTGAAAAAAAAAGAATATTGTGGACGAAACTTCGGTGAACTAAATGGTATGGGACTCCCTTTCTTGGGGTAAATGGAGGACAGTGGGGCTTGGGGGCCGCCGGCGGGCCGCCGCGAAGCGGCGTGTATGGGTGGGCCAATTGGGTTAATATTTTTCTAATGAGCAGCCTCAGACTGTCGTGAACGCAGGCCGGGGGGGGGGGGGGGGGGGAGGTGCGGGGCGGGGTTAAAGGCTGAACTCCATGAGACGCGTGGAATCACCACAGTGGCGGCTATGTCGCGCGCAAAGCGAGCGTGCCATCGGGCGGCGTTCGCCAGTTATTCGTCGCATTATTCGCTCCATGGAGTTCAGCCTTTACACGATCCCCAGTGATATACGCGCCGTCCGAAACTGCCGGCATTTTTTCCCCGGGCTGTTGTGCCAGCTGCCGGCAAAGTAGTCCCACCCGCGTTCGATCCTGCGGTTTTGCCGTCATCGCAGCCTGCGACGCTAGCCTTTTTCTATTTTGTTTTGGGCACAAGTTCGCCCCATTAAACATTTAGTTTGCTTCAGTTTTCGTCGCCTCATCAATTGTCATTCGTGAAATTCTGGTGGAGGTCCAGGCAAACGCAGCCCATGAAGCGTGCCCCTCCGAGGCTTTGCAGCGAAAGCCCAGTCCCCCACTCAAGAGTACCATCCGCAGAAACTACCAAGACCCGAGGAAGCCGCCGCACCAAAGGCATAGCCCCGGAATTCTGACTTTTGCCACCCAAGAACAAACAGCCAACGAGGCCGACGATGGACAACCAGTCGTTGAAGACCCCGGTTGCCCCTGCCGTCGTATACGTGCCCACCGCACCGCGGACTCCAATGTCTTTCTACGGTGAGGTCCACGAGGACATCAAGAATTGGCTGCAACACTATGAAACTGTAGCCTGCTACGACGAATGAACGACTGAGCAGTGCCTCCACAACCTCTATTTCTTGCTTGAAGGCACTGTGAGGCACTGGTTTGATAACCACGAAGCCTCCTTCACTACATGGGTGTCCTGCCCCGCCGAATTGAAGCGGACGTTCATCAACCACCACCATCGGCAGCGAGCGGGAGACCTTCTCCAAAGAAGGGTGCAGGGCCCCAAGGATAGCGTGACCAGCTTTGTTGAGGATGTCATGTGCCTAAGTACCCGAGCCGATCCAGAGGCAGCCGAGGGAAAGAAACTTCTCGTCCTTATGCATGGCGTGAAGGGTGAAATTTTCGGAGTCCTTGTCTGCAATCCCGACAACCATCGACGGTCTTGTGACTGCAGCCAACAACATCGAGCGCGCGCTGTCATGCCGAGCAAGCCATTACCATCGACTTGCTGGCGTGACTGCTCCTCCAACCGTCACATCTTTCCGACTGGACCTAAACACTGCCGGTGTCGACGGACTTCGGCAAATTGTCTGCGACATCGTCCGGGAAGACCTTTGCAAGACGCTACCCGCTGCTGATCGCCCGTCCTCTCTCTCACTCACCGAAGTCGTGCGAAAGGAGGTTCACCAAGCCTTCCAGCCTGGAGGCTCCTGTCACCGTATCAGCACCGCAGGAGATCACTCAATTAGTTACGCCGCAGTGGTCCACCGAACATAGGGTGACCAGACGTCCCGTTTTAACCGGGACAGTCCCGTTTCTGAGGTCCGCTTCTGTCGTCCCGTCTTTCTGTCCCAATAAAGAATCATGTCCAGTTTTCGCAGGAGTGCACAGTTTCAAAATTGGCACCAAGCGAGTTGAAGCAAACCGAAACTATGCCTACTCGTTACAAGTATATTTTACAAAAATAACCGTAGATACTTTAGAATATTTAAACTCAATTTTTAGTAGCCCCCTCCCCCCTCCCCCCCCCCTTCCCCACCCGGGAGCCGGGATGTCCCGTTTTCTACCTTGAGAAAAATGGTCACCCTAACCGAACACCACCACCTCCACGTCCATACATTGCAGCCCCCCAACGTGAAGCTCCCTCGCCATGCAATATCCCCAATGCCAGGAAGATCGGGCGCACGTCCGCCGAGAACAAGCTTCGTCAAGAAAGACCGACCCGTGGCGAACAGCCGACCGACGCCCGCTCTGCTACCTCTGCAAGGAAGCCAACCACATCTATCGTGGATGCTCCTACTGCCGACTTGGGCTGCGTGGGTTCGACCTGAACGACCACGCCCGAGGTACAGCGAACGCCCTCACAACATTGAAGAATACCTCCGACGTTAGCCATCCTTAGCACCGCCTCTCCGTTGTGAATCCGCTCACCATCACCAAGACTTTCAGCGTCTCCAGTGCCACGACCCCGCCGACAGAGCCTGCATTCCAGGGACTACGGAACCGGGAGGGCAGGGGGGCCAGATTCCTCCCAAGATTTCTCAAGTTGGGGCTGAGCCCCCCCACTCCGACTTCGAAGAAACGCAAAGCTGTTTATTCATCTATTGTAATTCCTCCAGTCAGCGAGGCGGCAGAAGAGGCCGGATCAATGCCAGATAACCTTCTTCCGCTTTGCCCAACAAGGTGGACTGTCAGAATGAAATCAATGAAAAGGTTCGCTGAAAACTGAGTTCAGGAGACACTGAACGAGCTGCTACAAGCAGAATATTCGATTGCAGACAACAACAGGGCCATTTTGAAGGGTTAGAGAGGCTTCTGAAAATGTTTGAAACGCTGCTAGGAATAAACCTTTTTATAGCTTTGTTCGGTCCATGGGAAGAACTTGCGAGGGTACTGCAACTTTCAACGTTTCGAGCCGCAGGTATCAAAAGTGTTGTAAGTTGGGCGAGTTGGTATGATGACATGATGAACAGAACAGCGCACAAAAAGACGAGGACAAAGGAAAGGAACATACAGGACACACAAGCGCTGACTCGCAACTGAATATATACATAAAAGGAAGAAGAGGAGGACGTTCTGAAAGACACGCGGGCCACGCAGTGCGTATCACACGCGACACAACACCATTTAACTACAATGTCTTTGCCCCATAGTCCGATCTAAAAACAAGGTTTCGGTTTGAAGTAGTGTCACTGATGGGTGGCTAACACAGCAGTCCCCCAGGCTGTTGATGCTATGTGCATCCAAGATTTCGCGAGTCGTCTTGTCTCGATAATGTCCAATTATTGTTGTACCTTTAAGAATTGGAGTACACGAGCAGGAATTGCAATGAACGGGAAGGTGACCGCCCACCGTAGATTTTAGTGAACGATCATGCTCGAGAAGGCGATCGTTTAGGCACCGTCCAGTTTGGCCCACATAGCTTTTACCACACGTTAGTGGGATTTTGTACACCACGCCAATTGAACATGGCACATAAGGGTGGCTGTGGCGTTTCTGGCACTTGTCTTTGTTGAGGTTATCCGCTCTCGAGCGAACCTTGGAGCAGATTTGCGCCATTCTTTTAGGAGCTGAAAACACCACAGGCACATCGTACCTTTGGGCTGCTCTTTTTAAATTATGGGAGGTTTTGTGCATGTATGGTACAACAACCATTCGTTTCTGTTGATCTCTAGGTTTCCTTCGCTGAATCCCTTTAGTCTTACGTACCAAGGCCGCCACCTCCTCGTTTAAAACCTGTGATGGAAAGCCTGACTTTTGGAGTCTGTCAACTTGAGCGTAAAAAACTTTCACGAACAGTGTGAAAGCAGGACTTCGTAAGTGCAGTCCCAAGTATGGTAATCGCAATTCCCCTTTTAACAACTTTCGAATGTGCTGATGTGTAGTGAAGGATGCCCTTTTTTGACCTAGGTGAGAAACTCCAACAGATATGGTTTGTATGAAGAGATAACGAAAGGTCCAGGAACTGTAACTTTCCGTCCGAAGGTTTTTCAACAGTGAATTTAAGTCCAAAGCCACACCTGGAAAATACGCGCATAACCTTATCAACGTAATCACCTTCAACAGACTTGGGATACACTAGCAAAAAATCGTCAACATATCGGAACACCTTTGACACTTGTGATCTGCTAAGGGCACCTTCAATATCTCGATCAACACTAGCTAGAAAAATATCACTATGAACGGGGGCCACACATCATCCTATACACACACCTGACCGCTGTGTAAAGGTATCATTTTGTCACCCAACTATCATAGAGTTCAGATAGAATTGCAGAAGTTCGAGAAAGCCTTCTAAAGACACACCACTAGAGTTTCTGAAGGAGAGCTCCCCTTGCTCTTCAATGCAGGACTTGACTGAGGCAAGTATTGCTTGGTGTGGAAGGGAATAAAAAAGGTCTTGTACGTCAACGCTGAACAAAGAGTGGTTGTTGTAATTATTTTTCTTGAAAGCTTCCACTACTGCTTCAGAATTGCTGACTAAAAAGGGGTCCTTGATTTCAGCCCTGATAGGTGTTTTTGAAGAAAGCTAGCCATCTGGCGCTGCCACGTGCCTCTCTCAGTTATGATGGCACGGAATGGACAGGCTTCCTTGTGGGTTTTCACACTAAAGAACACCTCAAGGTTAAGCCCTGTTGCTTTCTTGATGTTTCCGTGTATCCCAAGTCTGTTGAAGGGGATTACGTTGATAAGGTTATGCGCGTATTTTCCAGGTGTGGCTTTGGACTTAAATTCACTGTTGAAAAACCTTCGGACGGAAAGTTACAGTTCCTGGACCTTTCGTTATCTCTTCATACAAACCATATCTGCTGGAGTTTCTCACCTAGGTCAAAAAAGGGCATCCTTCATTACACATCAGCACATTCGAAAGTTGTTAAAAGGGGAATTGCGATTACCATACTTGGGACTGCACTTACGAAGTCCTGCTTTCACACTGCTCGTGAAAGTTTTTACGCTCAAGTTGACAGACTCCAAAAGTCAGGCTTTCCATCACAGGTTTTAAACGAGGTGGTGGCGGCCTTGGTACGTAAGACTAAAGGGATTCAGCGAAGGAAACCTAGAGATCAACAGAAACGAATGGTTGTTGTACCGTACATGCACAAAACCTCGCATAATTTAAAAAGAGCAGCCCAAAGGTACGATGTGCCTGTGGTGTTTTCAGCTCCTAAAAGAATGGCGCAAATCTGTTCCAAGGTTCGTTCGAGAGCGGATAACCTCAACAAAGACAAGTGCCAGAAACGCCACAGCCACCCTTATGTGCCATGTTCAATTGGCGTGGTGTACAAAATCCCACTAACGTGTGGTAAAAGCTATGTGGGCCAAACTGGACGGTGCCTAAACGATCGCCTTCTCGAGCATGATCGTTCACTAAAATCTACGGTGGGCGGTCACCTTCCCGTTCATTGCAATTCCTGCTCGTGTACTCCAATTCTTAAAGGTACAACAATAATTGGACATTATCGAGAGAAGACGACTCGCGAAATCTTGGATGCACATAGCATCAACAGCCTGGGGGACTGCTGTGTTAGCCACCCATCAGTGACACTAATTCAAACCGAAACCTTGTTTTTAGATCGGACTAGAGCCACTAAATAAGCTGCGCTTAGAGTATCGGCACTCAGTCCCCCGACATTGTTGTGGGCGCCGCCATTTTGGCTCGTATGCAGAGCAGACGCAACTGCCGATCGTCATGATTCAAAAGTGCCACTTCCTCAGCATTAGATTCAGTGTTGGGAAGGTCATGTAATATTGCTTTGCTCTGTCCGGAACTGTTTAAACATTTGTGGAGAACGGAAAAGCGTTTCCTGTGATTTCAGATAAAACTTCAAATAACTGGCAACCATGATTTTAAGACACAATATGGCCAAGTGTCGTTACTCTGAAGCGTAGCTTATTTAGTGGCACTAGATCGGACTATGGGGCAAAGACATTGTAGTTAAATGGTGTTGTGTCGCGTGTGATACGCACTGCGTGGCCCGCGTGTCTTTCAGAACGTCCTCCTCTTCTTCCTTTTATGTATAAATTCAGTTGCGAGTCAGCGCTTGTGTGTCCTGTATGTTCCTTTCCTCTGTCCTCGTCTTTTTGTGCGCTGTTCTGTTCATCATGTCACGCAGGTATCAAAGAGGCTACAGAGACTCTCTGCGAGGCAATGTCCCGTCTGCGGTCTGATGTCGCGTTTGAACAGTTGTGGGACTGCGCGAGCTGAACTGCAATGCGGCTAGGTTTGAAGGACCCTCGCAGCGCAAGGCCGACAAAACCACCAAAAAGGCTCCAAATGAGCAACAAACGTTTTCCGCCAGTTGCACTCGATTACAAGGCAGCGTTACAGAAGGAGTACTTTGCAGCTGTAGACTGCATTCTGAGTGAAACTCAACGGCGGTTTGAATAGCCTGGTATGAAGCAGCTAGTAAAACTAGAGAGCTTTGATTAACGCTGCGGGGGAAGACAGTTCCCAACAGATGACCTGAAAGAGGCCCTAGGAGTTGCATGCGATTTGGATCTGGCCCGACTCTCTGCGCAGTTTTTACTTTTTCCGGCTCTTTTATGCAACCTTGAGTCCCTCACAATTGACGCCATATTGAGGACACTACAGGCAAAATCCGACGAAATTCGTGACCTCCTGGATCAAGTTGTAAAATATATGAAACTTCATTCTGTGCCTGCATCTGTCGCTTCCGGGGAGCGCTCGTTTAGTGCCTTACGCCGAATTAAAATGTATCTACGCAGCCGCATGAGTCAGGGAAGATAAACACGCCTCCTCATTTTGCACATTCAAAAAGGAAGAACGTCGAGCTCAACCTGGACGACATCACCAAGGAATTTGTCTCCAGGAACGCAGAGCGATTGGCGACCTTTGGTCTTCCCCGAGACGATCAACACACGTGGCTTTGGGGCCTACATATGAATCTGTTTCATTCATCACGCTTTTGTGCACATTTTCAAAATATGCATTAAGATGTCATTGTATATATGTAATTATCTTGGCTTACTTGTTCATTTCATAGCGTGGATGCCTTTTGGATGAACATTTCAAGAATAATAAACGTGATTCTCCGCAAACTCAATTTTGCAATGCTGTGTATCCTCGTAGGAATTTGGAAATTGCCTGAAGCACTATGCCTAAGCGTTTTGGCGATATTAGAGTTTTAGTGGATCGTACGTAAAAGCTTTGAGGGTCGAAAAATGCATGCGCAAAACGCGATATCGCGTTTTACGCGTGTGCATTTCCGACCCGCAATTGTATTGCATACGAGCCACTAAAACTCTCTACTGTTGTTATAAAGCAGGAAGGAAAAGTGATTGCACATGCTAAGTAAGGAACTTCATGCAAATAATATTTGATCTTTAAATAAACAGTAAGTAAAAATAAAACAACAGAAATTCGGCTCCAGCCCTTGTCTCCTATATTAATATATATCTAAACAAAATGCTTTACTTGAGCCCTCCCACTCAAAATCTACTTCTGGAGCCAACACCACCTGGAGGTGGTGTTGCCGAAAACGACCGAAGTCAAGAGCCTCCAAGAACGCCGGAGCACATCCACTCTCCCGAAGCCACGTATCGCAATGACGCTCCTGCAACAGTGCGCAACAACCTAAACGTTGTTATCGAGGGCCACAACGCATCAGCACTCGTGAACACCGGAGCAGACTACTCAGTTTTTAGTGCGAGACTCTCTCACCGCCTTCAAAAAGTGACGATGCTGTGGGATGGGTCACAGGTACGAACCGCTCGAGGACACATCATGCCTGTCAGAAGGTGCACTGCTCGCGTCAAAATGCACGGCGAGTCGTGTCTTGTCAAATTCGTCGTTCTAAAAGACTGTGCCAGAGACGTCACTCTCGGCATGGACCTTGTGTGAATACGGCGCAGTCATCAACCTTGGTGAGAACAGATTGACGTTGTGGACACCTGTTCCGCCTTCAGAAAAACCCCAAACAGAGTCAGCCCCCGTCCGAGTAGCTGCCAACCACGTGAACCTGCCGCCACAATCAAGTGTTGTTGTACCCCTCGTAACAGATTCAGCTACCTGCGTAAAAGTTGTTCTGGAAGGCGACATTCAATTGCTCCTGGGAAAAGGAATAGGCATCACAGGAGGAATAACTGAACTTCAGGATGAACTTCCGACAAGAAACGCAACACCCCACAAAAGATATCACTGTGGGCCATGTCGAGGAACTCCGGAACTCCGGCGAAATCGCCGCAAGAACTGAAGAGTTTTCGTCACCTCAGCAAGACAGTACGTCGCCTGAACAGCTTGACGTTGACCCGAGCTTCCAGATCCGAAATGACGGCAGTTGATTAACCTCCTCGCCGAATACCATGATTGCTTTGCGACGTCGTCGAAGGTGAGCAAAACCACCGTTGAGAAGCACCGCATCATTACCGAGGATGACGTGCTCCCTGTGCATCGATCACAATACTGAGTCTCCATAAAGGACAGGGAAGTCATCCAGGAGCAAGTACAAGAAACGCTAAACGACGACATAATCCAGCAGTCCGGGGGCCTCTCCAGTTGTACTGGTTAAGGACGGAACGCTTAGGTTCTGCGTGGACTATAGGCAGCTGAACGCAGTGGTGAAGAGATCTCTATCTACTTCCTTGCAATGACAAAATGCTAGACCGGGTGCGCCACTCGGTATTTTTCATCGATGGACTTGAAGAGCGGCTACTGGCAGATTGAAGTTGACAAACGGGACCGAGAGAATATAGCCTTCGTCACGCCGGATGAACTGTACGAGTTCAAGGTAATGCCCTCCGGACTATGCATGGCACCAGCAACTTTCCAGCATGTCATGGACACCATACTGGCAGGACTGAAGTGGCAGAGCTGTCTCGTCGACCTTGACGACGTCGTAGTGTTTTCAAGCCACTTCGACGAGCACTTGCGACGACTCCGAGTTGTTCTCCAAGCCATGCAGTCCGCTGGACTCGCACTCAAGCCGTCAGAGTGTCGGTTTGCCTATGACGAGCTGATGTTCCTAGGCCACATGGTTAGTAACAAAGGCGTCTGCCCAGACCCCGAGAAAACTTGTGCCGTCGCGGGATTTCCAGCGCCGACAGACAAGAAGGCCGTGCGAAGGTTCCTTGGACTTTGTGCCTACTATCGACGCTTCGTTCGGGATTTCGCGAGGATTTCCGCACCGCTCACAAACCTTCCGAAAGATGCCGAGAAGTTTGAATGGGTTGAGGAGCAGCAGCAGGCATTCGACGAGCTGAAGCAAATACTCCAGACTTCTCCTGTTCTTGGACACTTTGATCAGGATGCAGAAACCGAGATTCACAGAAGCTGGTAATGCACGACTTGGAGCGGTACTGGTTTAAGTGCAAGAAGGCACCGAGCGAGTCATCACCTACGCAAGTCGGACACTGCCCAAGGCGGAGAGAAATTACTCAATTGAAAAATAATGTCTTGCTGTCTGGGAAAATCGGCATAGAAGGTTCGGTGCGTAGAATATTCTAACCTCGAATAAGCAACAGGGTTCTCGAATTTGCCAGAACTCAGCATTTACAGATATAACGAAAAGGCGCGTCCACTCCCAGGCATTGAACCTCGAGCCCTTTGCGTAGGAGCCAAAGACGATAACCATTCGGCCACGAGCGCGTTTGGTCGACGAGGTGATCAATCTGCAAGGTGACCGCCATAAACCGAATCCTGCATCCACGTTTTACGTACCGCTAGAACTGTCGTGGGATGAGTCTCGAGAGTGAGTAAAGGTGCAGCAGCTTATTTGGGACCAAGTGCCCATTTTGAGAACCACACCGAGAGTTGAAGCAACACAGAAGGCTCGCGTCTCGCAGCGTCACCTGTAGAATGACCATTCAGAGAATCGGGACACTGTGAAAGTAAGAGCATTCACATCGAAGAGCTCACCACTGAAGGAAGGCTACTGAGTTTTTAAGAGCCGCTGATCGTAGTAATCGCATTCCAAAGACGCCGCATTGTCGTAGATTGTCTTTCACCAGCTAGGTCATGTAGGGCTGAGGCCAGGGCTGGGGGATCCGACGCCGGAAACGTGCAGGAACCAACGAAACGACGTGAGGCTCGCGGACGCGGTTTGTGGGTGCCGACGACGTCCGAGCCACAATCCGAGCAGCCCTAGTTGCAGCCTTGCTTCCGAGAAGACTGGATATTCTTTCCGGCGGGCACACAATACTTAGACAGCATGCTTGAGGCTGATGCGGATCGCAGATGGATAACAGGAGAACCAATGCAACGAATGGCACAGAGAACGATTGTCGCTGCCATTTTGAAATAAAACAAAGCTGAGACAGGTCAAACTTCAGTTTAGTAGACAATTAACTCCAACATACTTTATTACAAATAATTATATAAATGTTAAAACAGTTTTTTATTTATGTTTAAAAGTTATAATGTAAGTCGACTAAAGCAGGAACATTTACGTTGCGTCAAATTAGTTTCGTTGTAACACCTGTCGTCGGAACCAGCGAACGTCGCCGCATCGCCATCGCCATCGTAACCAAAATCAAAAACAAAGCGAGCTGCAAACTCTCGGGCCACTGTGTTTTGGGCGGTTTCAGGTCTTTAGGCTTTCGAAAAAAACAACGAAGAACGTTCTTGGGAATACAAAAAGTGTCCCGGGTGCCACCGTGCCCATGGAACCAGCTGTGGGTTTGAGTCTACTTGGTGAGTACTCGCCCATTCGTTTTACTCTTCCAGCCCTTTCCTTTCGGAGCGTTTATGGCGTGTTCTTGCGTGTGCAGGCAGAGTGAACGCGAACGTGTGCGGTTCCTTGTCGCACACGTTCTTTGTGCATTAGATGACCCTCAAGCTTTTGCCAAGGAAGTACCGGAACCGACCTGTCACTGAGCGAGCAGTCAGATGGCGGGAACGGACCCAGAAGCAAATGTCCCACCGGGGGCGTGGGGCGCCGAGCGAGGCACTTGGTGAGTGTATCAGGGAGCTTTATCTCGTAGATCGGTGTTCAGGACTTGAGTTCTACCATTCGGGTGGCGGCTTGGTACCACCTAGCTAGGCGGTGTGTTTTGCGGAACCCATGACTGCTAAAGGTACCAGTTAGCGTCCTAGCGCTCGTATTTGCACCCCGTTTGTTTCCACTGTGGGTGGTCGGATTGAAGTTCGATTTTTGTCCTCAGAAGCTACTCGAAATATTGCGTGACGTGCGCCTTTGGAAGTAGCGTTTGTATTGGTGACGTTGCTTGCGAAGAGTATAAGGAGTTCTTTTTCGACTGTAGCACGGAGTTTTTATACAAAGTACTGTATATGTACCGCTTACTTACTAACCCTCTGGCAATACTTTATTGTGAAGGTCGGGGGGAAAAAAATGCGCATTGAGTGGTATCAAAGAAAACAGAAAAAAAGGTGTTCCAAACAACTTTTTTGCTGAGACCATGAACAGATTTTCAAACTACTTCCACCTCCGCTTTCCTCCTCGGTTCATAAGCAAAGTGAGAAATCATGTGGTCTTATTTCACTGGAACCCAAAGTTTTCCCAGCAGTCTGAGAGTCGGCAACAAAGCCTTTGATAAAATTCACGCTTTACATTTTTGCAAGCGCCAACAGCCATAAAGTATAAACTGCATGTAAGCGATTGAGCGAGCGACGAGACAAGCAATGGCAACCTTTTCGCTATCACTCAGTCAGTCTCGTGACAAGGTAAATCGCTTGAAAGCGACGGGAGCAAGCGATCAAGTCAATGAGCGACATTTCCTAGAAATCCAAAAACCGAGCGACAGTGAGAAGTCTTAGTTGCTCGTCGCAGTTGCTCGTCTCGTGGCTCGCTACACCGCTTACATGAGGTTCAGCCTTTATTGTGTGAATGCGAGAGACCTGCCCACGAGTGAGTGCTGTGTTGCCATTCATTTCATTTCATTTATTTTCACCCTAAGGGCCCGGTTAGGGAATTGCATAAAGGGGGGGTTGGATATATACGTGTTATACAAAGGAAGACGAACAAGAAAAGGAAGCTCATTAATCATACATAGTGGCAATAAAATACTTATAACAAGAAAAATGAATCCGTAAGCTTGCTAGAATTACTTCTGGGTCTACGATGGTGGATGGTAGGCTGTTCCAGTCAGAGATGGCTTGAGGAAGGAAAGACTAATTGAATGCGTTTGTGGAACTGGAAATACGAGAAGATGAGACGAGATGATGTTCTGTCCGGAGGTGATAACAAAGAGTTCTTGAGGTCAGGGCAATGGTAGTCGACTTTATGAAGAAGGCAGAAGCGAGAGTGTTCTGCGGAGCTGCAAAGAATTCACTTCCAAATGCCTCTCATTTCAGGGCTATACTGCCATTTGCTTCCAAGTGCTGCACGGGCCTCGTGCGCTGGTACTTACATGCCAGTTCCAAAACTAACACAAACACATCAAGGGGTTTTAGGCGGGTTAGCCATTCTACAAAATGGTGCTGCTCAGTTAATTTATATCAAGTTCAAAATGAACAGCACTCTTCATTGATGGCTGATTCATACGACGGACTGATCCACAGAGAGGAGCACACTCACAAACAACAGGTAGGACGTACCAAACATGTTCGCGGCCCCACACTGCTGTGAAACTCTAACATTGTTCGATCACGCTGTGGCACAGTTGTCCAAGATCGAATTCAACATTCGCTACTTCAAAAAAGAACTCTGCGCAACTGTCACGTGCAGGGGGAGACATAACACCATGATAGGCTTAGTGCGAAGCAGCATTTGCTTTACTAAATGAAGTCATGACAAAGACACAAGCATAGCCCTGCTCGAGGAGGCTTTGGCGTAGATGCGACGAAGTCCTGGGCTCGCCATGGGGCATTTGGAGACGCCTTCACTCACTCCGTGCTCGCGAATTCAGTACACCACAGCCACAAGAAAGTAGGGGTGCTGCGAACTTTTGTCGATCCGGATTTTTAGGTCGAACATTTGGGGTTCGACTGGGTCAAACCGGTTCGACGAACCTTCAAAACCTTTAACCAGACTCGACTGGTTCAACTTTGGGGAAAGCGTGGCCAGATCTTGATACAAACATGTCTAGGTCTGCAGATTTTTTTTTCATGCAAAGGGTTATTTTAATTTTATGAACAGTTGCAAATAAAAGAAACTAATTTTAACTACTGAAGAAGTTAATAGCTTACTTTTTTGTACTGTATTAACTCGAATAAACCATCGGTGCTGCCCTTGATTTATCCCTTAGCCATCACCATCCAATTCGAAGCCAACTGGCCAGCATGTCGCGCATGCGCATAGCAGTCGAACCTGAGTCGAATCTTTTTCTAACTTTTTGCCAGAAGTTAGAAAATGTCGAACCTGGGCGAACTCGAACCTCGGCCGGTTCGCGACACCCCTACAAGAAAGGTGTTGCTGGCTGAACGGTTGATTGGAGATGCAAAGTGATTGCCTCGTGCTAGACACGTTTTGACAGAAGCTTTTCGACACAGATGAATACCAGAATCTGCATAGTGTCAGCCCGGCAAAGTTCCTCATACCAACTTTTTTGGTATGAGAAATAGAATGAAAAAATGTTTTGTTGCCATAGTTGGGGTCATTTTTCTTTAAAGGTCTTACTTCCAACTTTCAGAAAGGCACAAGCATTGGAGACCAACTGCCTTGACAATCATGCCCCCCTCCCCCCCTTTCCTGGTAGTTGCTGTCGGTGAGCAACCTGATAGCCTTGGGCTTTTCTACCTTTCTAATAGAAATGAATGGTTCCTCTACATGTGCAAAAGTGAAAAGTATGCTACTGCCATGTTCGTTAGTTTCGTAACCCTTTATTCCCTCAGACCGAACATTTGTCTTCAGCTTGGTTCAGATGTACAATATATTCATGGAATGTTGTCTCCAGAAATTTCTATTGTGCGTTGAGTGTATGTTGGGGCGGGGGGGGGGGGGGGTTACTTCGCTGGTTCATTTGGTAGGCAGGACGTGAGAAAGAGGAGCGTAAATAAAATACAACTGTACGTTTTATTACGAAAACCTTTTAATACGGGACAGATGAAAAAATGAGAATATGAAACAATATGACGTCCTGTCTACCTGTTTCTTGTTACTGTCTGTAACCTAGTCTTGTAATTTAGAATCATATACTACTACATAAGATTCAATGACGTGGAAGGTACTGGAGCTCCTTAAACCCTTAAAGGACACATGCAAAGGAAAAAAAACATTTTTTTTTTAAAACAGCCTAGATGGAAAAAGATTGTTATAAAACAAATTTACAACGAAAAAAGAAAATTTTTAGCGCTATATTTATAGCGCAAAACGAATTTGTAGTTGGCGCCCGTGAGAGCCGCCGCTGGTCACGTGTTAGACCTGAGCACCGCCGCGCTGCATCGCCGAAGCCGGAAAGTCACGCCGACGCCGCATGCTGAGCATTGTGCGCCGCCGCTTCAATGCGTTTCTCCACGGCGTCGCCACCGTCGCCGTGCAAGTTCATGGGCTCTTGGGCACCGCCGCCGTCATCTTTCCGGTGCACAGGTTTATCACGTCTGTTTGCGCTTTTTCAGGAGCTTCCTTTGAACTCTTTAAAGGTAACTTATTAATCTTTGTTTTAGAGCGCAGCTCTTAGGCGCCTGTTTCTGGCTTGAGCGGCGTCGGCGTCGCCGTCGGCGTAACCGCGCGGTGCATCATGGGTAAAGTTTCCCGAAGAAACCCGAGGTCCTCCCGAAGGAACCCGAGGTCCTTTGGGAGGATTTCGGGAGGACCTCGGGTTCCTTCGGGAGGACCTCGGGTGGACCTCGGGTACTTTCGGTGACCTTGGGGAGGGGGGGTCACGTGACCCCCCCGAAGTCACGTGACCCCCCCCCCCCGAAGTCACGTGACCCCCCCCCTTGAGGGATCGTCTTCGTCACTGATGACGTCATCAGTGACGTCACTGATGACGTCATCGGCATCGGCATCGTCACTGATGACGTCATCGGCATCCGCATCGTCATCGTCATCGTCGCTGATGACGTCATCAGCGACGTCACTGATGACGTCATTGACCCCCCGAGGTCACGTGACCCACCAGGTCACGTGCCCCCCACCTCTCCCAAGGTCACTTGACCCCCCCCCCCCCCAGTACTCTTCCCACCTCCTCCTCAAGAGCTGCGCTCCAATTCGGCGTTACAGGGAGTTGTAAACGGCTTTAATTTTTTTGTTGCACTTCAAACGAAGGTGCATAAATAACTTTTCGAGACCATAGGAAGCTTCCGAAAGAGTGCAAGTACCATGTGACAAATAGCGGCCAGTCGCGTGATAAATATGGGCCACTTTTCCGCGGCGCCCATGGGCGCCAACTACAAATTTGTTTAGTGCCATAAATATAGCTCTAAAAATTGTTCTTTTTCGTTGTAAATTCGTTTTACGACTTCATTTTCCTAACCCGGCTGTTTAAAAAAAAACTTTGTTTCCTTTGCATGTGTCCTTTAAGCGTTTTAATCAAGCCTAGCTCGTTCACCTAGAGCCGTCCCCTAAGCGTTTAGGAGGAGTGTAGCACGTCCGCGCACCCTACTTCACCCCTTGGCTGTTTTGGACGTCCCAGGCCCGTTCCGAGCTTGGTTTGCGGTGCAGCTTAGAGATGGCAGCACACATTTTTTTTATTTTACACGTTTTTAAGGATGGCGACCGATTGTGGAGGCACGTGTGGCCCAGCCGCACAGGCAATAAAAGGAAAAAAAAAAATTTAGGATCAAAACCTGAAGACCAAAAACCGGTTAAGGGGTTAAGGTGAACAATGTGCGACATCATTATGCAGAGCCCTTGTTTCTTCGAAAATATTTAATTGGATACGAAACACACTTTCATGACGTGCAGGCAACGTCAACAGAAATGTTTAGTGAGTGCAGACTCCGCAGTCCACTTATGGCTGATTTATACGACGTGCTAATCCGCAGATGGGTTTATCACGTGACAAGACGTCCACGGAACGTTAGTCCCCCAAGCGCATTCACACAAAGGAGACGAGCAGGTGACAGCGAGGACAGACTGAACCTATTCGCAGCCCTTAAATTTTGCGAAACGCCAACATCGCAGTGTGGCACTGTTTTCCAAGAGCAGAAGTGATGTTTGCGACTAGCATCACGGTGCTATCATGAAAAGGAATCATTGTGTGCCGCTGTTACATACCAAGTAAGCCAAAACATAGTGACAGGCTTGGCGCGAAATGTCACTTACTTTACTAACGACATGACACAAGAATGATCCTGCTTCAGGCGGCTTCAGCGTTAAAGCGATGAAGTCCTGGGGTCGCGGAGAGGCATATGGAAATGCCTTTACGAACTGCTCGCTTGTGCACCACTCTTCAGCACACTACAGCCATAAGAAAGGTCTTGCTGGATGGAAAACTGGGTGGATGTGCAGGAAAGATTGCAGCTTGGTAGTCGAGTTTTGACAAGCTTCTTGACACCAACCCGGAGGAGTACCAGAACCTGCGGTGTGTCAGCCGAGCAAAGTTCTTGCAGCTTGTTTCACGCATGGAGATTAAGAGTGGCGCGACAAAATGAAACAGCAAACGGACGAAACAGTGATCCACTTTCTTTGTTTGGCTGATTTGAAAACAAAAATATTGGTGAGCTGTTGCTACTCTACCGCAAAAACGCTTTTCCAGTTACTCACTTGCCAAAAATGTGCGATTGAAAAGGCACTCTGCCCTTACAGTCTGGGTGTCCGCGGACGAGGGACAAATCGCAGGAATAGCCTACGTGGTGGTAACTTGACTAACGGTGCACGGTTGAAAATTGCGATTCGATCTATCGTGTGAATCTGACATTATCTGGCAATTATCCTAATATGATCAGTTGATCCTAATTAAGAAAGAACAATTGTTCTCTGAAACAATGTAATGAAAGGAAGTTTTTTTATAAATAATGCCTGCTCATTTGACAATGGAAAAGGCTTGGTGGAACAGAGACTTTCCGTAGATCAGATATTGTGGATTGCAGACGTATGCTTAATTGAGAGAAGAGTAAAAGTACAGGCAAGGCTGGTGAATTGCAGACATAACTAAACCTGAGACACTGGAAGAAGGACACGAAAGAGAGAACGACAAACACAACACGTCTCAAACACAGCTGAATTTTTTTTTACTGGTTAGTCGGTGGGTTGACTTTGGCAAGTGTGGGAGCACCAAGAGCAGTTCTTTTGTTCGTCCTTGTTGACAATCTGGGGGTGTGACTTAGTGTGAGGGTTCTTGGCGTTGACTGCGGTGCACCCCTATAAAATGGTGTGGTTTTAGAATAAACCTGCAGCTGTGTTCGAGACATTATGTGTGTCGTCCTCTTTTTCGTGCCCTTTTTTTTTTCTTCTTCCGGTGTCTCAGGTTTAGTTTGGCATGCTTAATCCATGCTCAAAGTGAAAACATGAGCTTGTGCTGGCATTGCCAACCTTGTGTGTATGATCTATGAAAAGTGCTTAATGACTGTGGTTAAGGGAGAGGAGTTTCTGCTTTCAAGAACAGCATGGGGTGAATGAAAAAGTGTCCTCACGAACAATGAATTCTCCGGGTTACCCACTCAGTCAACGGAAGGACGTAGGATAAGCACTTCGAAATCTTTAGGATTTGCCAAGGGATGAAATAAATTAAATGCACAGAAAAGTAGGGGGAGGAGAATGGCACGAAGATTTTGGGGCTTGTGTTCTTACACTTGAATTTTTTGTGCAGGAGGCATTACTGAAACAGCACTTCAGTCCTGGGGGAAATAAGTCATTGCTAGTCAATACCTGATTCCACAGATGCATATCAGGCAAACACCTCTTAAAGGGCCCCTGAAAAAAAAAAAAGATTTTTGAACACTCTGGTTGGGACACGCATGTCAACAAATAAATTTTATGCAAAAAACAATTAATTTTTTAGAGCAATATTGACAGCGAGAGATTTATTTGAATTTTTTGTGCGCAAAGTCTATGACGTCACGGAATGGTCATTCGCTCTTGCCACCTCAACACGAAGGCGAAGCTGATCCACCTCTCCTCCACTCGCCCGAAATGCCGAAAGGAAACAAGTTTGAAGGAGGTGACTACCGACTAAATCGCCTCTCGCGCCGTCAGTATTGCTCTGAGCAATTTTTTTTTTTCGCGTAAAATTAATTTTTTGACACGCGTGTCCCAACCAGACTGTTTAAAAAAAACATTTCGTTTTTCTTTTCAGGGGCCCTTTATTGAAACAACTTTGCTCTCATTGTTCTAATTTAACACTATTGTGGGAAATCACCCTCAGGAAGCATGAACTGCAAAATGTGCACGTGAAAAGGATTGGTCATTTTTAACAAGATGTTTTGTCTCTTCCAGTTATACCAAAAAGTGCATAAGGGTGGACGTTACTTAACCATCGTTTCAATCCTGGGGACATTGAGTCATTGCTAACCAGGGCCAGTCGCTGCTAGCCAAAACAAGACTCCATAGATGCATATCAGGTTAGTACTTTTTTCTGGTATTTATTTTTTTATTTTAACGAGACAACCTTGAAATGCAGAACAGAAATTCTTTCAGCATAAACGTAATTTCTAATTTCCAGAGAATATAGACCCTTTCCGAAATTGCGCTTGGCAACAATGAGCCGCTGCTTTGACGGCACTCGAAAGTGCGGCTGGCCACTATGATCGGGCAAGGCGCTGCCATTATGTGGTATGCGCCCACGAAAGCGGGCACCTTCGCTGCTTGTGTCGATTCGCTATCGTGGACCAGGAGCTTGATTGACATTCCAAATCGGTACACTGCGGATAAAGTAAATGACAACTTCGTCGCCCACAAGACGAGCGACCAAAACCGAAGGCGCAGTTCAAATTTGTGACTGAAAGTTACATGGAGGCACCTTCACACGAAACGGCGAATTCTTTTTGCGGCTTCGTTCTTACATCGGCGACTGAGTATAGGTTTTCGCTTTTTTGTTGGCGACGCTGTCCACACTGGCGATAGAGTCACTTTTCGCGTCTTCGTTCGCGATGCAGTTTACATCGACGATTGAGTTGCTTTTGTCACGCCATCGCTGCCGATGTTTGCACGATCCCGTCCTTTATCGCGTCTTCAGCTTCGGCGGCAGTGGCAGTTTTCGACGCGACATTTTTTTCTCTTAGGCCTTTCGACATCGTTGATAGCAAATACTGTTAAATTTATCTTCGAGGTCTTGACATTTCGCCAATTTTACGAAGTGTGAGTTTTGGGTATATTTGGCGGGCACAATATTTCGCGATTTGGAGGGGCACGCTTAGTATTCTTTACTGTAGGGTAATTTATTTGCGTGATTTATTTTTCGCGATATTTCTTAAGTCCCGAAATTCGCGAAAATTAAGTCCTCGCGAAAATTACGTCGTTTACACTGTACTTGGAACTTGTTGCCTCAAGAAGTGGTGACTACCAGCAACGTTCGAAAGGTAGCCAGCGTGACTGAACTGCTTCAGCCTAAAGCCTCGTATATTTCGTGTTATGTTTCCCTACTTGACGTTTTATAACGATTTCGCGGTTGCTTCAAAACACAGATCACTCCGGAAGGGAAAAAAAGGGACACATGGAAGAAGACAGTACCCGAATTTCAGAATAGCTCATACCCCTTAGCGAAAACTAAGACGTTTGAAATATACCACATTCTATTTTGAGTGTATTTGAAGTACAGCTCATAATTTTAAGTACACCAAAAATAGGCCGAAAATACACACCACTTTTTTTTTTACTTAGTTCTGAAATACATTTCTGAAAATAGTTTTAAATGCCTTTATTTGAACTACATTTGAAGTTCTCTTCATGCGTTCTGGAATATGTAAATACTAAATTAGTAGGCACAAAATACCTTTCAATTAGATTTCTTAAAATATTAGTTTATTTCATGCAAAATATACTCCAACGCTAAAAAAAAGGCAGCGATCAAAAATATGCGCAGAATGCTCTTAAAATACCTGGAAATCGTAAATACTGTTGTGTTATACCCTAAGTACCTTTTGAATGTAATAATTTGGTAGTTTGACTTAAACTACCAAAGTATTGGAAAGCTCGCCTATCAGAAATTCACTTCAAGCAGATGTGGAGTACATTGAACTGCCTAAATACAACATTTGATTAGTTTGTCAATTGAGTTGTGCAGCATCGCACTCATGAATCAGAGAAGTGTATGCTATTGTTTCCTTTTTTTTATCAAGAACACACCTGATGAGTTTCTTGCACACCAATCACAAACGGGGCTTGGGAACTACAACCACAATACTTGCTGATGCTGGAAAGCTTCAGCAAGAGCTGTGAGCAGATATGTTTGGTGTAGAATTGTGTTAGCGCACTGTAAGTTCACTGAATGTGTATACTCGCCATTTTATGTGATGTGAGTAGTAACTTTAATATAGTTACGTTAATGACCATATTAAATAGTCAACTAGTAAAGAAAAGCAAAATTACTATTTTAAAGTAAAGAAACTAGCTTGACTCGCTTCATCCTGAGTGGTGCTATGCAGAGACGCAATAACATTTCTTCTAGAAGCCGTTTTTGTGGATATTGTTTTAGCGACTGCGACAAATTATTATTAGTTGTACCAATGCTTTTTACTAAGAGATATCGTCCACGAACTTCAAAACACTGTTCCCCATTTGACCGACTCCCTAGGAGAAGATAGAATACTTAGAACGTTAATAAGTGCAGAGCTGGTCGCCGGCCAAATGATTACCTTGAATATGTAGGCTATATAAGGCTCTAGAGCAGTCAATGGGACTGTGATTCAGGTGTCCAGTGCGCCATGGTGTTTGTGTTTGTGTTCGTTTCTGATGTGTAGTTGTGGGACGTGTTTAGTAGAGCCTCTCAATACCACACAAATACATTTACTAACAAAATCCAAAAAAAAAAAAAAATTGAGTAGCCGCTTCTTAGGACAAAAATGACATCTTGAGGGGGAAGGAATTATATTTTTGGTATCTAAAATCTTTTTTGATTAATATTTATGATATATTTTGAATACATTACGTGCGTATTTCGAATGCGGACAAAATAATACAGAATGAATACAAAATTAATATCCATATTCAATATATTTCAAATTCGTTTCAAGTACGGCCTCTTTTTGCTAAGGGACGGCATGCCCGAATCCTCGGGAAGAGCTATGTGCGTGTGCTCGTTGCTCTGGTAGTTTTTTTTTTTTTTTACTGCGCGTGCTGTCACAATGAATCCTCGTGCACGCGCGCATATCCTGACTTAATTCATTTTGAGCGTAGGGAGCAGGCACTTAACAAATTGGGGTTCATATTGATGCATTGTTTTGTTGACAGCTGTATTTTAAAAATGAAGCAAAACAGTAACCCTCGTTTTGTTTGGGAGGTTATCCTTCGCGCCTTTCTGCTTGCACAATGCCGCACAGCAATAAAAACTCATGTGGAAAGGCGCTATGCGGGAACTACAGAGTACTGGCCTCTACGACCGTATACCTCATAATGGCGGGCGCGGCCCGGCCGGAGCAGCGCACGTGGCCACTCCCGGCGAGTGCGCATATTTTGGAATCGGCGCCGCTAGATGGCGCGCATTGCTAAAAGGGTCTATTGAGCTCATCTCTCTGAAATCCCAAATCAAAAGCACAGATTGCTGTAGACACTGTAACCTATTTGTGTCCAAACGTCTTGTAGTTTTGTT